>JAFJYH010000234.1:0-72960 GCA_017365405.1 Cadophora malorum | reverse complement strand
GTTTTTCCCCCCCCCCCCCCCCCCCCAATTCCAAAATCCGCATGCTGGAAATTTTTATGACTATATGGCTGTACACTGATGGTTTGTGGTCTAGCACCATTGCCGATCTTTCATTCATCACTTGGGATGCGTTGATGCCGTGGTTCTTTGGCGATGATTGGAAGGATGTTGAGGTTGAGAAGAACTATCCGACGTACCATGCTTGGAATCAGAAGTTGATGCAAAGACCGGCTGTGCAGAAGGTCTTTAAGGATAAGGAAGCTGCTGTTGCGAAGCACTGATACATGGTAATTAACTGTAGTGTCTGCAGAAAATAAATAAAAATTCGTTCGCTTGAAAGCACTTTAATTGACGACACGAGATACTTGACTGCTAAGTGTGTGGGACAGATAATAAGTTTGGAAATGTACCAATAAGACGTATTCGAGCAAATACAGACTGGTTCAAACATGCATCTGCTTTCTGTTGGGACAAACTGCCATTTGATTGGATCTATGAAGGAGGTAATCGAGATCGAGGTCAGAAGACTCATACCGTGAACCAAGTCATATTCGGGTCGTTATTATTTGCCAGAAGCGGATAGAGAAAAGCTACTTCGGGCAGCAGCAATTCAATCGAGAGAGGTGAATGTCTAACATAGGTGTCATATCTCGAAGCTGCTTGATCTCCATACCCAGACACACTAAGTGCTTGGTCACGGAGGTGGTACAAATGCATCAAATGTTAGTAATCCGAAAATCAACAGCAAAACAGGATCATAGTAACTTTTGGAACAGTGTAATTCAGAACTGATAAAAATATGTAGGTTTATATATCATACAAAGAAGGAGCAGATGTCCGGAAGTCCAGGCACTGCTCGAGATGCTCCTTTTGAAGCACCGAAGATAGTCGTAATCTTTCCAGAGAGATATCTGAGCATCTTCAAACTAGATTCTTCTAAGATTTACTCGTAGTATTCGCAGTCCTCGTCATCATCCTCGATAGGGGCGCTTGTAGCAGAAGCAACTGCGCTCGAGAATGTCGTGCTTGGCTCTGGGGCGACAACTGCTGAGCTGGATGCGATAGGGGTAGCAATTGGTGCGGCGATGGGTGTGGTTGATGGGGACACCTCAGTCTCTACGGGAGCAGATGTAGCCACAGGAGTAGTCTCAACGACTGGTGCCACCGAATTAGTAGCGGGAATGGTTACTGCAGATGAAGAAGCAACTACAGGCGCGGCCGCAGTGGACGAAGCAACTGGGGCAGCAGCGGCACTAGACGAAACATCTGGGCTGGCAGCTCCTCCTGGGCCGGTAACACTAAGGGTGATGTCTCCTGACTCGATGTAAACACCGCTGAAGAAGATGTCCTCGTTGACGAAAGGGTATCCGTCTCTTGGCAATTCAAGCATTCCAAGATGCCAATCCTTTCCATCGGACGAAGCAGAGACGGGGACGGCTGGGACAGTGAGAACAAGGTCGTCGGCTCCAGTGGAGTGGTAGAAAGCGACAGAGCCAGCGGAGAAGTCGATCTCGTAGGCAACGTTGTGCCACACATCAGCCTCCCAGGTGACGTTCCACTCAGTGGAGCCGCTGACGACCCATCGGAGAAGAGGATCGGTCGTTCCAGTGGCACCTGATTGCCATCCACTCTTCATCTCAGTGAAATGGCTCTCGAAGAAAGCGATCTGGTGCTCATGGGACTCGCTTGGTGCGTTGGTGGCAGAGCGAGACATGCTGAAGTGGTAGAAGACCTTTCCGGCATTGATGGCTGCGGAAGTCTGGGGAATCAACTCTGTTCTTCTCATGGTTTGGCCGTTCCAGAAAGCGTTATCGGTCAAGCTGATCTTGACTCCTTGAGAACTGCCAGTGTCGGCAGGGTTCTTGAAAGTGGAATCGAGGTTGACGTAAGAAGCGGCAGTATCTGGACCGTGCTGTATACATTGTGAGCAAGAGAAATCTGAAAATTTGTGTAAAGACTGACGATGTAGTATTGGTAAGGTCCAACTGGATTGCTGAAAGACCAAGCATCCAACTCAGAGCTTGAAGTCATGTCATTGAATCGACCATCGAAGAGAACAGTACCCGCCACAGCAAGGCTGACAGAGCTGAGAAGTGCGAATGCGCGCATCATTTGGGAAGATTTGAGTGCCTCTGGGAACTTTTGGAACTTTCGATATGATATTTTGTGTGAAAATAAGCAACTGGCCACGCAGGTGCTGGGAAAAGAATGAATAGCGGGCTTGCGCTGTGATATCATAAAGACTGAATGTTCTGAAAAAGAATGACTGGAGAGAGATAGACTGGACGAGAAAGACCAAAAGAAAGGACCCCAAGCTGCATTATAAGAGATCAGTGAAAAGGAACAATTTCGTCCCGTATGCCGGGTCCGGAGGGTTCAATCACCCCCTTTCGGCGCTTCGTCCTTGCATCTAGTCACGAATAAACACTTTGGCGGCTGCATGTTTCGAGAACAGACGGAAAAGGTCAAGCATCAATTCAAATATGCTTGTTCCTGGCCAAAATGTTTCTGAATAGATTGGCAATAGTGAAGTGAAGGAGGGAACGGGGCACGTCTTTGTTTCGAAATATATTGTTTTGTGGGGCAAGACTTAACGAGATTGCCTCATGTCTGAGGCACCAACACCTCAAATCGTCATCACCGAGATTCGGCTTCATTACCTTCATACTTCTCCGGGAACCTTCGTCACGCAATTTCGGTTCTTCCAAAGTGTTGATATTGCGAGCTCAAGTTGAGGATATTCGGATGTCGGGGATATGATATTGCGGCCCCTTTTTCGTCCACGCCTCATCTTCCCCACGATGAGCATGGCCTCCAAAGCCTTGATCCACTTCGGCCCCTATGAGGTGACCAACGAGGTACATTCCTTTTTACATTGCTCTGAGGTCCTGCCTTTTGACAAACTTGATAGGTCTTCTACAAGACTTCGCTGTGCTACGCCCTGGTCAATATCAAGCCAATCCTTCCCGGTCATGTGCTGGTCATCCCTTTCCGACAAGTTCAGTACCTGAGCGAGCTCAACCCCGACGAAGTTACAGATGTCTTCATGACAGTACAAAAGGTTCAGCAGATGCTTTCCAAAACCTACTCAACATCAGATGCCAACATTGCCATTCAAAATGGTGTCGAATCTGGTCAGACTGTGCCTCATTTTCATTGCCATATCATTCCCAGGTCGAAACCAAACACGGAGGGGGATGGTTTCTACAATAGGCTCCAGGGAGAGGAAGGGAATATTGGAGGAGCCCTTTGGGACCAGAGCCGTCCGAAGCCCGTTGGCAAGTTTCCCCAGCTCGACGATGAGGATAGACATCCTCGAACGAAGGAAGAGATGAAGAAAGAAGCAGACTTCTTCAGAGAGCAAATGGCGATGATAGACTAGGAAAGCGTACAAAACTGTGTTGATGTATGCCCGTCTACTCCTTGGTTTTCCCTCCTACGCTACAATGCCACGTTGTATTGGCCTTCCGAGTGGGCAGGAGACCACTATTTTCAGAGGCAGGGACTTTCGCAGTGACCACCCGGTAATTCCAAGGTGGGAATATATTAGATTGTTGAAGTCATGAGGGTCGTGGTCCGCGGTTGTATCTTCACGTTGCCACTGCATTTTATGCGTGTATTTTGCTTGGATGCTCGGACTGGAAATCTGGAGAACAGAATTTTATTTTCCCAATTCCTTCGCGCGTGGAAACCTACGTACATTCTTGTTAATGCCTTCATTCTTGCAGCTATAACCTTCTACTTCGGTTTATGGATAAAGCACTCACTTTTAAACTAGGTAATTACCAGTAGGTTTGTTAAATATCCAGCTGTAAGAGCACATTTCTTGAGAACGTCAGCACATTTAATCAAGTTAGATCGTCAACGGTTTGAAGAGCATCAGCCGAGCTCGGCTTGCGACCGCGATTCCTTGGTCCGCTTGAATGCTTTAGAGATGTTCTAGAACTTTAATGGTTTTGATTGTTCAGTTTTCGACTTCGGTCTGTGGAATCGGCCGTTACTTTGGCACTTGTGGAGCCTGACGTAGTGTGTTAATACAGGACCGCTACTTCATCTTCGAGTATAAGTATGAGCCAACGCTTCTTGAATCATCACAGCATGATCTCAAGTTGTTCGATGCAAGGGTGCGACCGTCCAGGAAAAGTTTCTTCGATACCATCTCGTCTTACTCATTGTCACACATCGTGTCATCTCGTACCTATTCGGCATCCGGACAAGCAGGTCACATCTCTTCAAGCTAAATATGGGCATTCGAAATTCAGCTCGGGATTTCTTCTCGGGCCGCAAAACAGCCCCAATTCCCAGTTGTTACGTGTCGGAAGCTAAAACGAGCGAGAAGCACCATGCTTGTTCCGAGTCCGAGATCGAAAACGAGAAGACACTGCAATACAGAGCAGATCCAGCTATACTACCTCCAGGGGCCGGCCAAGAGGGTGATAATATTGTGAGATACAACCTTTTCACCGAGTGTCATTTCTCGCCTGTACTCTTCTCACCATGTCTCTGTGGAAATCGAGTTGAGCTTATCCAACAGAGTACGCGAAAGGAGGGCGAGAAATACAACCAGGATATCGTCGTATTCCGACAGCAAATCAATAAAGGTCTTACAGTCGACGTTAATGCGAATTGGACACCAGTGCTTGAGAAGCGGGCGAGGGGCTATGAGCATATCACGATTGCGGACTTAGGGGCGAATGAGAAGCTCAAGTGTGTCGAAGTGAACAATGTCGCGAGTTTTGATTGTATTGGATGCAGAAAGCACCAATTTGTTTATGATATGTCTGTCAAGTTGGTGGGCACGCAGACAAAGAAGGACGGCGCAAGAGGTGTAATTCTTTTGTTACAAAGGCGTCTTGTTACGAAGGCGTTGATCTGTTGAGAAGTGCGGATGGTCATGGATACATTCGAACACCAGAGCACTTTTGTAAGAGGTTTCTCGGGTTTGAGCATTAAGTTTTGGGTAATAATCTGCGGGTTTCATGATGTACGATCTTCAAATTCGTTTGCTTGCTTCTGGCTGCTCTGGTTCGGTACATTACCTTATAAGAAACTCGGCCAGGTGTGCATTTAACATTCGGAATATGCTTAGGAACCACTCAAGGAAAGTTCAATTCTACTCTATCAGACTATCAGTGACTTGACTTGATAGCTGGGAGTATGGTCCATAGTTTTACCTTTCAGTGTTGCCGGACCATTGAACTTCTATCTAGGTCTGGAAAAACGTCCGGCGCTTTGCTCAATTTGCATTCGCTCGCTCTAGAGCAGCTGGAGTGTCTTAGGAAATCCAGAATGTTCAAGTGGAAGGCTGGAGGCATTTACGTCGAGTACCGGCATGCCAAAGTCAGTAAGTACGAAGAGGCATGCTTTATGGCGCACATCAAGTAGGATATAATTACATTGAAGCCCGACTTCAGCGACAGAGGCAATACCGCAATCAGAAATATTGTCCGTGAAGGATCTTGCAATTTAACTCGATTGAGTCGTGCCTGACCGTTCTTTAGGCTTTATCCCCCGGGGCAGAGTTGAATAGTATGGGTAATGAGGCAGGACAATGCTTTCGTTCCTCTGCGCGAGTGATGTACAAGCTTGGGAAGCCTGATATATCAAGGCTTCCAGATAGGCTCCTCGACAGATGGAGCCACTATCCAATCAATTTCCAGAATACAACATGCCATGTTTGCTGCCGTGCGACATACTCGGTCAAGGATTATACCACTGCCTGATTGGTCTTAAGTCTGCAGGCCATGCCCAGTTCGGCTATGAGGTGCCAGCACTTGCCATCCTCAGCCTCACCTTCAGGATTCTTGGTAACACCACCCCACCTGGTCTCCTCAACCTCGAATTCATCCTCAACTTTTCTCGTCTCACGAACTCCATTCCTTCCCGTAGTCCTAAATCCGTGTAACGAGGTACTAAATCCAGACCAACTCATTTTGAACCTCCCAACGTTATATCGTCTTCGATCAACAGCTCACTTCAGATAGGTTCGCACGATCTCAACCTTACGAGCTCATCATCACCCCGCTTTTGAAAAGAGAGCGTCGCCATCTTTCCCACCAGCCTGTTGACTTTCTATCCTAGCACTTTTCAAGTCAGGATGCCTTTCCTCCGTCGTGTTCGTGCTATCTTGCACATCGGCAAAACCGATCCTGAGAAGTTCAACTTCAATGAGTGCGGCAAATGGCTCGATATGTGAGTCTTTGAGGACAGCCTCGTCCTAGCCTTGGATCCTCTATTCTCTACTCTTAAGCATCTCGACTTCAATCGAGCATTCCACATGGGGGCCGATACCTTACACTTGTCCTGCAATCATCGTAATCAAATTTGCTAACATCAATATCACCTAGGGGCTCCGAAGGATATATCACGGAAGGCTTCATTGGAAATTTCACCTGCCCCTCCTGCCGCACCAAGATCAACGCCTACCGCTCCGTCGAGCAAAACGCCATCACGACCATCGACTACCTTCGTTTCGAGCAGACTATCGAGAACGGTAGCGGCCGCTGCGTCATGCAAGTGCCCATTACCTTCGAGAAGGAGTTCGTCGCCATGAAGAAAGGCCTGCTCAGCCAGAAGACTCTGGGTACGCCATGCGCATGTGAGGTTGTGAAGGAGAAGTTCTTTGCGAGCTGCAAGTGTGTGGGTTGTGGTACGACGATGAACTTCTATAATCAGGTGAAGAAGTGTAAGGATGTGGGCAAGTTGAGGTGGTTCTTGGCGAGAAAGGATGATAAGACGATCGAGGAGAAGTTGAGATTCGAGGAGTACGCTTTGGAGAAGTAGATGGGCTGGCTTGCTGATCTTCTCGCTATGGGTCGATATGGCTCGAGACATTCATGGAGCTAGTGTTGACGGTGGGTTTTTGTTTTGTTTTGTGATTTTGCTAGGTTGTCTGGGAGGATCAGTGAATTGGTGACAAATCGTTCATGATTTAGGCGCACAGGAGGGAAGATACTAAGAATCCCACAATTGCCCAAATGATGCTTGCAATAATGAGAGCTAGTGTTGGAATTGTAATTACGGTTTGGACACCGTAATTGAGCGAAAGAGAGGCCCGTCCCTCACCATGCCCGTATGTATCCACAGGCAGATGAACGCCCTCAGAACTCCCACCCAAAGCCGGGCGGATCCAACTCCAAACATCCCTATCCCAGAGCAACCGGAAGGAAAAGACATTGAGATCTCTCAATCATCGCAAAGGATGGCTCACTAGCTCGAAGACACGCCGTCAACTTCATTTCTTCATGGTCTCCTCGGTTACAAACTATTGGCAATCGTCAAGACCAGTATCCTTCATGGACAGCTCTGGAAGCTTGGGCCTTCTCAGCTCGCTTCTTTTCTGCTGCTCGTCCGCATGGCTGATCATGATCAGTACAATCGACATATAAGAAGACACCCTCATCTTAACATACCTCGCATAATTCTTTGACTTTTGCCAATTCTTCCCTCAGAAATACTGCTTCACAATCCTCGGTAGGTTCTTTACAGCGTACCACTTTCGGTTCGCTGTTGTGCCCGCACTTGAAGATCTGGATGACTTGATGGCACATATTGACCGCTGAGATGTTGGCTACTTACTGAGTGGTTGCGATGCCAGATTCGATTTGTTGCGTTAGTTCAGTAGTAGCTTGTGACGTGGGGAGTGGTGGGTATAGAGGCAAATAAATGCTCCTCCTTGACAATGAATACACCCTGAAGGTAGATGTCACCCGCTCCTCTCGCAAGCAAGCAGGCTTAAAACTTCAGACCGAGGTGGTGACACTTGTTGTGGTGAGCATGCAAACATGAGATGATGAAGACCTGTCGAGTCCTGACAGTCAAGCAGAACGAACTTCAGTTGATGCCTTCTCCCTTCCACGTCAAAAGAACCTCTTTTTGAGCAGCATCACCACCTGCATACTTCAAGCCGACTGAGATGTCTTCCAGCCCCTCTTGCTCCGCTATCCTATTCCACATCATCTGCAAGATCTTCCCCTCCGGCGTGCAGAGCACATAACCCATCGGCCAGCGACTCCTGCCCAGAGCCTCCCTCACACCTTTAGTAGCAGGTTTCTGCGAGACAAGCAAGCCCAAGACACCTGCTCCCCTCCAGCCCGTAGGAGCACCAACAAACGCGCCTTCAAGCTCTCTCGCTTGAGCCGGCTCAATCTTGCGGGCAAATGCCTTGCATTGAATGAGTACCTTCAAAGGCTCAGCGGCAGACGGCAGCGACCAGGTTCCCAGCAGGTCGATCCCGTAGTCTGACTTGCCGCCGATTCGTTTGAGAGACATGCCCAACCGTTCTAGCGCTGATTGAGCGGTATACTCATAGTGGGTTCCTACATAAGTGGTACTTTTGACATCCATGGAAATGCGGGAGGCGTATTCTAGAAAGCTGGGGAGATCATGGTGATTGGGGCTTTGTGACTCAGGATATGTCAAGTTTGAGGTTGCCGGGGCGGCGTTTGTAGAACTCCTGCATAGAGACTGTTGTGCAGGTCGGATGAACTGCAGAGTACGTGCTGCAAGCATGGAGACGCGTGGCTGGTGGAAGTGTTTGTAGAGTTTATGTGATGATTATCATTTTCAGATTTGTTTGAACTGATAGCCACAAGTATAGGCAATATTGAATTGAATGAAGCAGATAAATTTGCTGAGGGAATACCGAATGCGTGAATCTGAGTAATGCTATGTTATGTAACATTGAAAGCGGATGAAGTCCAAACAAATCTGAGCTCAGGAGATTGACCTGAACCGAGGCCTGTTCTGATTGGCCCACCATTCAAGCCGCTTCCGAGCTGCATTGGAAAGCTTGAAGCTTCAGCCTCGCCATTCCAGAATGAACAACCTCACCAGTAAATGCCGCCATCATGACAGACCGATTAACTCAGCTGCAGGACGCTGTTGATCAGGTAGGATCTGTCTCACAGCTGTAAATTGACCTACTGACCTTGTACAGCTCGCAAATCAATTCGTCGCATCCCTTTTCTACGTCCACAAACACCACGACTACGCAACTCTCGGCCCAAACGATACCGTGAGACAGGAAGCAAAGAACGATGGCGATGCGGGCGGTAAAGAACAAGATGGTATTTTCCAATAAATAGGCCGATCTGCCGGTCATCGAAGCTAAAACAAATATACAGTAAATCCATATCCAGCAGATGTCTTCAAAGCAGCCCAGCGCGAGCTCGCGCAAGACTTGATCCTCAAGGAACAGCAGATTGAACTTCTCATATCAGTCCTCCCTGGCTTGGAAAATAGCGAGAAAGATCAGGAACGAACGATCAGGCAGCTGGAGCAGGAGATCAAGGCGCAAGATGAGATACATAAGGTCGCGCTGAAGGAGAATGAGGAGACTTTGGCCAGATTGGAGAGCGTTATTAGGAGCATCAAGAGACCTTGAAGGTCGGCTATTGAATATTGGTGCACTTTTATGGGATTTGGGATTTCAGATGGAGTTTGAGGATACCCTGGCGACGGATACGGCGTTGGGCTCCCCTGGCGGATAGGATGTTGGCAGTTATTTGTTTCAATCTTATTACGTCTAGACTCGCGACTCCATTCTACAGTCGCTCTACCAAGCGTCTACCACCGCAGCTGCGGTGTATCTCCGCCATCTAATTCAAACTGTATCATGATTCATCGTCAACTCGTCAAGCAGCTTGCGCTGGCTTGTGCTGAGCACTAGGCGGTTTCCGACAACATTTCAATGCCTCAATGCCTGCCTCTCGCGAGCTGGTCCTACGAACTCTTGAAGAACTGTGGGAAGATCGTCCTGAGCTCTTCCAAACTTCTGATCTGGTTCTTGCACGGCTTGACGGCAGGTAATGGGTCACCCGCTTCAACCAGATGCACAGCGGACCAACCAAGTCTTTCGGCCTCTGTGCAATTCAGACCAGAATCATCTAGCAACGTCAGTACTGTCACAGCTGTTTCCACTACAAACACATACCAACAAAGTAGCAATCCTTGAAATCTGTCACTCCTGCTTCCTTCATACCCTTCACATACATTTCCTCACGGGGTTTGCAGACGATGGGGTACTTTCCGTAGTCACAGAACGTCATGCCTTCAAACAGGTCTTCAATTCCAAGGATCCGAACAACTCGCTTGCCGTGAGTGATGTAGGCGTTGGTGAAGAGCCAGAGCTTGACTTTTGACGTGTCGATATCCTGAAGTAGCTTTCGGAGTGCTGGATCCGGTGAGAGGATGTCTTCGAGGGGAATGGCATCGTCGACTTGGCGGTTATATTCTAGAGGATCGATTTTGTGGTGGCGAGTCAGCCCTTCAATGGCAAGACCATAGTTCTTGTAGTACTCTTGATGAAGCTTGTATGCATCTTCTTGTGTGAGATCCAAGTGCTTCATGAAGTACTCGTCGATCAGCCTAGACATGTGGTCATGAACCTTTTTGCCTGCCAAGAAAGCGTAAATATATGCTTTGGAAGTTTTTTAAGCATTACAATACATACTCTTAGGATAGAGCTGTCATATCAATAAGTCAGTAATAGTTGCCACTCAAAAAGCGTCTGCTGGACTTACACAATTGTCGATGTCAAAAAAGAAGACTGGTCTGTTTGCCGCCATGCTTGCTGTATTCTTGGAAACAAATCTGCGGTTGCTCTGATTCAAGAAGACTATTGATCCAGATCTTCTTACTATGGACCGAAACGAATAAGGAATGAAGGAAGACGGTAACATGTATTAAGCTTGTGTTGACTTGTAAACGAATGAAGGACTCATCAAGCGGGAGTCATCACCCACCCTTGTGGGCCAATCAGGAAGGCAGACAGGCGACCGGGCATTGAGTGCTGTGGCGGCGTTCGCCGAGATGAACACTACTGCAGGCCCAGCCTCTTGCTTCTTACTGCGCTTCACTTCCTCCATCCTTTCCACCCTTCTGAACATCACCGTCGACATATTCGCCAACCTGTTTAATTACACGTACTCCTTCTTTGTAGAATTGCCTTGCTCTTGCGCTATTCCAGCCAGCGATCATTTGTTGTCCTCGTATGCTTAGCCCCTAACTAACTTGCAATTGCTTGCTGCGTGATGGCACAGGGAGTGGTGGCACCTCCATTGGCAAATGGAGTGTCCTTGACCGCAGAGGAGCTTCGTGAGATTTTGGAGTATGAAAGAATTGTACAATTTCGCGATGCTGTGCTGGCGGGCACGCATCCTCGCATAACAATTCCGCCTCATCTTGCTGGCAAGCAGATTTCCCGAGGTATATCTTCACCTAATTCGACCACACCTCGACCCAACCAGACCACGCCTGCAACGCGCACCATTCCTGGATCGCGCGCAGACGACTCGACGTCCTTCTTCAACAGATCCCCAACCAATCTGCGAGCCACTGGTGGCGCGCATATCCCCATGTCTTCCAAGTCGGAGATCAATCCGATTCTCTTGGAGAAATCTGATGACCTGATAAAGGCTGAGATACAACTACAACGGCAGAGGCTGGAGAGAGGCCTGAGGGAACAGATTGAGCAGCAGCGGATCACGGCGAAAGCTTTGCTTCAAACATCCGAGTCCCTGCCCAATTTTGATCTCTCTGAGGTGCTGTCAAAAGCGCTTGAAATTGTTCACCCCACCACAGTTCCAGAAGCGGAGCCCTCTGCTGCTGCCAGTGACTCGTTTGATGAGAACACTTTCTATTCAAGCCAACATGATACACCAGAGCCTTCCAGTCCTCCACAGGCCCAGAAAGATCTAGCTGAGGTGCAGTCGCAAAGCGCGTTAATGCCTGACCAACGTCCCTCTGAGAGACATTCTACACAAACCCAGGTCGAGTACCGAGAAGTGGTCATGACTGGTGCTTCGCTATCCAATGATAACAATCTAGCTATGCAGGCTCGTCCGCAGTTGCAGCACTCACAACAGAACAGTACTTCAGAGCCGCGACAGCAGCAGCGCATGGAGATGGGCAAGTCAGTGTCTAGCAGTTCAGGCGAGATCATATCCAACCGCGCTCAAGGCACCGTGAACGTTAGCATACCCCCAATTATCCTCCAGACCTCGAGCCAGGAACGATTTTTCGATATTGACCACTTTACTGATACCATACATTCACAGTCAACTACTCAAGATCTACTCAAGCAAGCGTTCGACAACATTCCCGCCTCGCCCCTGGTTCGTAATCACAACTTGTCTCCCATTGCTCCTCAACCTGCTCGAGTGTCCCCGTTAGCTACAGCCAGAGAACCTCCTATACTTCGAGAACATGCTGCTCTTGATGACATGCAACCTGCGCAGATCTCTACACTTCGTAACCAGCCCACTGGAGTTTCAAGCACAGACAGCTCACCTAAAGGCACGAAGAACAATGACAAGAGAAAAGAGAAGGAGAAGAAGAAGAGGAAGAGAAAGGGCAAAGAGGCGGCCGATACCCCCGATTCTCCCTACATCAAACCTGAGCCTCGATCGCCATCACCATATACAGCAGTAGCACCCTTGCCTCGACCGCAGAAGAGACAACGACAATCGGGTCAGTTTGCGGCAGAGCTCAATTATGACGAGCCAAGACAAGAGCCTGTAGAGGAAGCGCGGGAGAGAACAGCAGCACAACATTACAGAGAAGTACGTGGTCCACGTGTAGTTGAGCGGGAAGAGGTTCGCTACGAGCCTGAGTACCGCCGCGTTGAACCAGCGTACAGACGGGTGGAACGCGAGGATGATGCTGGATATCGACGTACAGCCGACGGGCAGTATGAAAGAAGACCCCAATCTCCTGTTTTCGCCCTTCCTTATGCTCCAGGCGAAGTTCGTCAAGTCAGAGCAGCGTCTCACGCGGTCGTAGAGCGAAGAGCCTATGATGAGCCCCGCTATGTTAGAGAGCCAGTCGTGAGAGCAAGTGTGCGTCCCGATGCAGATCGTGAGCGGTCGAGATCTCCCGTCTTCCGTGAGAGAAGGTCGCCGATATCTATGGCTCCTCCACGGCAGTCTATGCGGATTGTCATCGATGAGTTTGGTCGCAAGTACTACGAGCCACTGCCTGTAGCGCCCCCTCCACGGTACCGCGAACCAGAGATCATCTACGAACGAGCTCCAACCAGGGCAGTGTCAAGCCGAATCCCAGCTGAATTTGAGGAGGATGGCGTCGTCTATAGAAGGGCCTCTCCTGCACCAAATCTTCCCCGTCGAGTCGTCACTCAACCCGAATATGCCCTTCAACCCCAACCAGAATACAGATCATATCGCCAAAGAGAATACTCTGTTCGTCCTACTGCTATGGGACCACCTGGTGAAGAATATATCCAGATCAGAAGCCGACAACTGACCCCTGAAGAGGGCCGCAGAGAGTACCTCCCTAGAGCGGCGAGCGTATATCCAGAGGCTGTCAGATACGAGATTCCTCGGGAGTATACCAGAATGCAAAGTGTTCGTCCTGAGGCTCCTCCCCGAGAGTATGCTGCAAGTGTACGCCCAGAAGCGCGTAGAGAGCTGGTACCGCAACAGCATCGAGAATACAGCGTCCGCCCAATGGATCCACCTCACGGCGCCATTCCCCAATCACAACGAGAATACAGTGTTCGACCAATGGAGCCAATTATCCGTCGAGAGCCAGTCGCCATTCCGGAAGGTGGAAGATACTACGAAGAACCAGCAGGACGACAGCCAGCTGAGGTTGCTTTCATTGAGCGACCTCGGGCAAGAGAGTCTTCGGTCATGGTTTATGCGGATGATGTTAGAAGAGAAGTGTACAGATAGCTGGGCTGGGAACTTTGCTTTATTGGTCTCCAGCAGCTTCGTTTGGTTAGAAGTTGCTGGGAAATCAAAACACCCAGATCGTGGATGTTGTTGAAGTCATGTACAAAGTTAGAGGAAAGAGAGAGAGAAATGACAGCCTTCAAATAAACTAACCATGCTTTATAAGCTCACTCGTTTGCGGGACTTCCAGGTGATTCTAGCCTCGAGTTACATCGACCGTAGTTACTGCTCCCAGTTTCTCGTTCATATTAGTTTCCACGTCCCTCTTTCGATGTTCATGCTCCACGACCCTAAACAAAACGTCCATCTCCTCCAAGCTTAGGTTCTGCGTTTCAGGCAAGAACCACGAGAAGATGGTGGCGACAATATTTAACGTTCCGAATATCTACATTGCGTTCATGTCAGCAATCAGTTTGTACCGAGTCGAGCCCGGGATATATTCTCACCATCCAGGTCTTCCACCCAATGTTCAAAATTGCTATTGGGGCGATTTTCGAAACGACGTAGTTCATCAGCCATACCATCATGGTACAAATTGCCATTCCGTAGTCTCGTAGTCGCGTGGGGAATATCTCGCCCATGTAGACCCAGACAAGTGGACCCCAAGAGAGAGAATATGCTACAACGAACAGGTAGATAAGTGCCATCTATCGGTGACAACGTCAGTCTAGATCTTTGGATATCTGAATTTGGCGATTAAAAAGGAAAAGAGATCAAATGTAGCTTACCATTCCCTTTGCAGCCGGTGTACCCGAAACATCACCAGCTGTAGGAGGATATGTCTTGAGCACTGCACCAAGAGCAAGTAGAAAGCCACCCATGAAGAAAGCTCCAACCCACAACATAGTCTTCCTCTTGAATATCTGCACACCACTGACGAGGAAGACTATTGTGGAAATGAATTTGATGCAAGTGAAGACTCCGCTGGCCAGCAGTGAGGAGTTCTGCGATGTGAAGCCGATTTGCTTAAACACTGAGGGTCCGTAATACTAAGCGAGATGTCAGGACTTCTCGATATCCCCCTTTGCCTTGAATTTGGATACTAGTTTTGGAGGAAAAAGTAGGCACTCACAAGAATAGCATTGTGACCACACCACATCGTGAAGAACGCAACTGATACCCCCCAAAGGAGTCTCTGGAGATTTCTAACCTTCAGCATCTCCCTTATCCTCCTTCCATTTGTCAACGCGATCTCCTCATCAATTTGCGCCTTCATCTCCGCCAGCTCCTCTACAATCTCTACATCTCCTTCGCTAGCTCCTCTCAAACTACAAAGCGCCTTCGTAGCTTCGTCCCACCGTCCTTGTTTGGCAAGCCAGCGCGGCGACTCACAAGTGATAAGCGAGCCCGCCATAACAAAGACCGCCAGGATAATCTGTAAAGAAAGTGGTGTCCGCCACTGCTTCGATGTAGGACTGAGATGCAACGAACATCCATAGACAGACCAATAGGCCAACATTCCTCCCGACACTAAGAACATCTCAAATGCACCCATCATAACGCCTCTTAATTTCTTCGGTGAGCATTCCGCCACGAAGATCGGAGCAGTGGTGCTGACTACGCCAACACCGAAACCAGCCAGAACTCTACCGCCATAGATCATGGAGAGAGATGGTGGTTGAGCGGCTGTTTGCAAGATGCCGCCGATGAGGAAGAAGAAACCTGCTATGAGGAGGAGATGCCGTCGGCCTAGGTGGTGGGAGAGAAGAGCGGGGAAGAGGGCCCCGAGGAAAGCACCAAGGTTGAGGAGGGCGACTATGTTGCCGGACGTTGAAGCGAGTTTCTTGGGGGTGGTAGAGAGGTGGAAGTCGGTTTTGAAACTTGGGTATGTTAGCTTTCTTTATGCTCTGTTGGCTTTGGGGTTACTTGGGAAGTGATACCTTTGGAGGGCAACGACTCCGCCTGCGACACCCGTGTCAAATCCGAAGAGGATTGAGCCGATGTTGGCGGCTGCTGAGACGGAGATTGCGCCTTTGTGCTTCTTGAAGGTTGAGAGCAATGCCATTTTGCTGGTATTGACTTTCTGATTGGCGAGCTATCAAGTCTTGCACGATATCACTTCGCTCCTGCGGAACTATATCTCGGGTCTTCAAGTATCAATTGAGGTTTGGATAGTGCATCGCAAGCTCAAGTACTTTCTCGAAGCTGTAACATTCACCATATCAGACCATAAATTATTCATCCTGACATCTGAAGTGTGGGATCTCGAGTAGTACTTGTACCAAGTCCCGGCGCAGATCATTTGATCGGCACATGCTGCATTCCCGTTCAGGGTCGTCCTGTTCGTCTAATGCGTACAGCGCATTATGTTTAGCCTGTACACCATATGCACTCAACAGCGCATGCCATGCACATCATATCGTATTTGCTGTTTCCTCCGCTCTCGACATGCACCCTTATTTCTCACATGCTTTAGACGAAAGTTAGTGGTGTCGCCTAAACCCCTTTTTGCAGGGAGGAGAGCGAGAAAGCGAAAGCGAATCGCCAATGAGATGTGGTGCCAAGTGTTAGGCTGGTCTTGAGGCTGTGGAGGTGCAGAGATGGAAATGTGGCAGCGGATGGTTTGGCTTTGTAGGGAAGGTGATGGGCTTGATCGTCGTTTGCCGCGAGATTCGCGGAGGCCGAAATCTGTTCAAAATGCAATGTTACAGTACGAACGGTTGCGGACATTCGGTAGACACTTATGCCACTTTCACTTCGACATACTGTCTTCAGTTCAAATTGTCGCTTTTCTACCTCGGAAGTATTTCACATGAGGTGAGTCTAGGCAGTCAGACCTCGATGCGATTAAAGATTGGTACTGTTGTAATTTCGGTCTTCAGAATATACGACGGATCAACGGGATGAGTCCAAGAAGTTTCTAAAACAAGAGAAACCTCAATGTAAAATCTTTCTTTTGCAACCAGATCTGTTCAGGGAAACCCTTGTGGAATCGTAGCTACCGGACTCTTCTTTCCAATGGACTTACAATTTCTCGCTTGGAATCTGGCAGTGATCGGACGAGAGAGAGAAGGATAACAAACATGGAAAGGTTCTGCTCCAATGAATTATTTCATGATCTCACGACAGAAGACTGCTTTACTATTTGCTTTTTGTCTTTGATGTTGTGAAAACTGGAATATTAAGTTTATCCTTCATTTTTCATTGACACCAGGAACCACAACTTATACTGTATGTAGTATTGTGTATATAGAACATATACACACGGCGGTTGATAGGCATAGTGTAGTATGGAAATGCCAAAGAACCATCAGTTCTCGGGAGAAGAAGGAAGTAGCTTGATTGAGTGGTTGTACGAACATGAATCTATCTTGCTTAAGAAATCAATATCGTGAAGGAACTGAAATTATCGTCTACAGTGAGAATCGTGTGGATGGGCATCAGCGACAGGCAATGGTGAATGAGGAGCATCTGATCACGTGAGTGACATGGCTCATATTCCAACTTTGGGACATGCAAAGGACGGCAGGATCCCTTTCTCAAACCATGCATTAACGGAGTCGAGTCGGACTAGTCGGGCCACGATGATTTATAAAAGCAAATTGTCACTGTTGATGTCAATGAAGTCATCACTGACAGAAGCACGCTTAGGGCCCATTCCTGTGGATGGGAGGGGCTGAACGCAGATCCATTTCCACATTCTCAAGGACTGGCCCTGGCGATCAGATCTCATCCCGATGCTGCACAGATCAGCTTGAGGACATGGCAGAGAGAAGACGATGGAATTTCAAGCTTGGGATTTCATCTGGAAGGACAGGTCAAGCAGAAAGGGAGCGGGAGGAAGAGAATTTCAGCGAATTGGGAGGTGTGCTTAACCTCGTAGCTCTCTGCCGGGACCTTGCTTGGAGGCCCCAGAAGAGTTTCCTGTTTCTTGTTTCATGATTTGTTCCGGGGACCGTGACATCTTACCAGATTCAATCAACGAGCATTTTCAAGGTCAGAGATGTGCCAGGGAAACTAAGAGAGCTACTCGTCGACTCGGACGGCACGGAGTTAAGCGGCTGGTGAATGAGGAGAAGGGGAAAGTTTGTGAATGGTACGCTAGATAAGAATGGTATAAATCCTTTTTTACCGCGGGTAGGACAGTTTTCCTGTAGTTTCTTTAGAAACGTGACAGAAGGTCTAGAACGCCAATGAGGAATCGTACCAAAACGAGACCAATCAAATTATACTCTCCAACACTCGACATCTGCGGCAGAACGGATGTAAATCTTGACGGCATTCGTGTGCCGATGGGTAAAGAATGGAAAGATTCATGAGATGCAGCTTTGGGCTGACTGCAGTCTGGGTACATGCAATTGTACTTGGCCACGGGCTGTTTTTCGGCATCTGCTTCTTCGACCTTGCTTTATTCCATGGCTGGTGAAGGTGCGCCACGCAAGTCCTCAACTTGGCTGTGAATTTCTTGCTTGTCTTAATATCATGACGGGTGGCCCTATAACTCTAGTCATAATGGTGCCCGTCAAGTGTTTTTACTGGCTCAATTGGCTTGGTACAACCGTAAAAGCAACTTTTTTACTGAGTCTTCGTCATCCCGGTTTACTAACATTACACCAAAGCGAAAGGAATATAATACTGGCGTCTCCCAAAGGGGCTAACTGAAAAGGATGCTCGGATCTGTCGGTTTAGCTGAACTGCAACTATTCACAACTGCAGCATATAACTGGTCTGTCGGTATCTCCTCCCCTGGACACTATCACTACCCTAGATCTGCGCAGCGCAGCGTAACAGCCCACACCACAAACCAGACCAGACTTCCCTGGCCTTCCATTGTTTTGCTGGAGCTGACTTGTCCTGACTTGCTCTGGTCTGCCCTTATCCATTGAAAATTATGGTGCTTCGATCTTGATACTTTTGACTTCCATGCTGCCGCAGCACAAGTTACACATCCCGCCAAATCATTCACTTCGTCTCCAAACCTTCTTGGTCTCTTGTTTCGAACCTTCTCTTCATACCTCCCCGCCACCCACGCCCGGGGCAATTCTTCCTCTTTGTCCTCTTTTTATTCGTCTGCTACCGCCGCGGTCCAAGGTCCAAGGGTGAAGCTTTGTCCAGCTGCAGCTTTCACCGCACCACACCATCCTGAGAAAGCTGGTCCTGGTCCTGCACACTCGAGTTGCTCCCCTGCTCTCCTCTCTTTTGTGGAGTTGCCTCAAGTCCCACGGTCCTTGAGACTCAAGTCTTCCCCAACGAATCCAGGCCATACAGTGTACCTCCCTAGCCTCGACCCCCAATTTCTGCCTTGGTATCCCCTGCCATCTTCGGGATCTTGAAAATCGTGGCAGTGGCAGTGAGGCAGGACACAACGTGAGGATTTCAGGTGAGGAGTGCAGTGCGTAGGAGTGCGTGAGAGTTAGATCGAGCCAACCCAGCCCAGCCCGTACCCATATCGGCTAGTCTTGGTGTCCGTTCCTCGCTTCGTGCCCCCCTAAGGTCGCGCCAGCCCAGTGCAGCTTACCTGAGCCTGAACACCTGAGGAGGATGTCGTCGTTCTTCGGCCTGGCACAGAAGACACCACCACAACACATCGTCGCCGACAACCTCGACGACCCACGATCCAACATGAATAAATTAGCAAATATGCGGCATTGGTCCGACCGGATGGGCCCAAACTTCATGGGAAGACCGAATATGTCCATGACGCCCGGTCAGCCTCAGCAGCAGCACAAGATGAACGGCGCCTCCCCCATCCTCTCGCCCACCCAGGCCGATACGCCCATACATTATTCCTTCAACGTGCCCTTTGCCTCAGATCTTGCTGGACCGAACATCGAGGACATTCTGTACGCGACAAAAGGTGCAGTTGAACGATGGACACACCCGTCGGACGCGCCCGATGACGTGCCTATTCACGAGCTCCCTGTTCACGCCCAGAACGTCACTACCCTAAGACAACTCTGCAAAGATCTTACCAATGGCCCACTGCCAATCGAAGCTCATGTCAAGTCATCAGAGCCCAAGAGAGTGAAGGGACAGGTCACCAATGTGTGCCTTTCGGGAAGCCCGGAGCTGGTACACAAGAGTAGGGAGACGATCCTGAATGACACACCTTTGGCATTGGTGAGACTCGAGAAGGTTCATCCTTGATCAAAGGGGGTTTTGCTGACATTTTACAGCGATGTGCAATCATTGACATTGATGGAGATCTGGTTCTAGACGAAGCTAAAACAGCCCTTCAATTACACGTTTTGGAACACCTGGATACCGTTGCCGCTTTCTGCGGAGTCGACATCTTCCTTCTTGGACCCAAATTTGTTCTTGCAGATGGGCAAAATGCAAGTGGAGAGGCTGGTAGGGACCAGAGATGGAGAATTGCAGTTTACGGAGACATGGAGAGTGCTGAGCATGCGAAGACAAGAATACTCATCTTCATTGATAGACTGGTAAGTATTTCTGAAAAATGGGATAATTACGACTAACATTTTGTTAGCTTGGACGCGTTGTCGACGGAACGATGCTTGAGCTATCCCTTCACACAGTTGTCTGTGGCCGATCTCGAAAGAACATCAAACTCATTGAATCGACCACAAACACAGCTATCTATTTTCCCCCTCCATTTTCACAGGTCTACAGATATTGTCCCGCTGGTGCCGAGCGACGAAACCCCGAGGAAATATTCATTACTGGAGAAACTACACACAATATCACCATGGCCAAAGCTAAGATCCACGAGTTGGTCAGCCGTACCAGAATCTTCATGAAGGATGCTGTAGTTGCATCTGCAAAGCTTGATAGCATCTTATTGAACAGACTGGACAAGATTCGAAAGATCATGGAGACGAACGGCACCTTCATTCAATTCCCGGCTCTAGCATCCCAGCGAAACATGATCAGAATCCAAGGTGTTGAAGGCCTTCACGTTGAGCGAACTGTCAGAGATGTGATGGCTTTGGTAAGCAGAATTCAATGTTGGAAATTGCAAGAGTGCTAACATTCACAGACTGGACAATTCTACAGTGCCTCCTGGTGGATCCAGCAAATGGATTCAATGCGTCAGCCTCAGCCAAATGATATTCGGACTATGCTCTCCGATATTTGTGCAAACTCTGATGCCGATGTAGCCTTCGATAAGCTTACATTCTCCATTACAGGCTCTGACGATTCCGTGAAGGCAGCTTTGATGGTCATTTCTGACATCAAATTTGTGGCCCGAACCTCGTATCAGATTCGAGTTAAGATCGAGTTGGCTAACGAGCACAAGGAGTTCGTTAGCGGCAAGAAGAATGGCAAAATCAACAAGATTATGGGGCAGAGCAGCGTCCAGATCATTTTCGACGGCTTCAACGAGTACAATTTCAATATTGATGTCTGTGGCAACAACTATGAGGCTATGCGAAATGGGCTATCTCTGGTGGAGCAAGAAATGCCAGCTTCAATCTCGTTCCATGTTCCGGATCAGTATCACAAGCGTATTATCGGAATCGGTGGACAGCACATCCAGCGAATCATGAAGAAACATTCCGTTTTCGTCAAGTTCTCCAATGCTATGGATCGTGGTGGTATCGGTCGAGAGGAGGACGACATCAAAGTGGATAATGTCATCTGCCGTACACCAGCCCGTAACGCCCAGAATCTCGAACTTGTCAAGTCGGAGATCTTGGATATGGTGGATCGGGTGGACTCCGAGTTTACCACACAAGTTGTCAATGTCGACCGACTTTACCACAGACAGCTCATAGCTCGTCTCAACCAACTGGAGGAGCTAGAAAAGAAGTGGAACTGCAAGATCATCTTTCCTAGCACCGAGCAGGCCAGTGACGATGTTACAGTCTCTGGACCAGAATGGCAGGTACCTCACTGCGTTGACGAGTTCCTTGGAATGGTTCCCGACAATCACGACTTGGTTCTTGCTCGGCAACCTGAATTGACTGCATTCCTTGAATCCAAGAAATTTACGAACGAGCTCGTTTCCAAGCTCAAGGCACAATACGTGGTTGAGGTCGAAGTCAAAGAAGATGAAGAAGAGCTCACAGAGGATGGAAAGCCTACTATCACTTTGCACTGGACCTTCACAAGAAACAATGCTGGAGGCGTCCGGGATGCCATTGATTTCCTCAATTCTAGCCTTGCTTCTGCTGGCATCGAGACCGTTACTGTCAAGGGAGCCATTCCTCGCCCCAAGTCAGATTCATTCGAAGATTCTCTACAGTACTTCGATTCGAAGCTTCTTCAACATGCCCCTCCTGTTTCTACAGATTCGCCAACCAAGTCCTCCTTTGGTGATGATGTTGCCCGTGAGCGTAGCACCATCTTCGACAAGCTCCGCAAGCCTGGTAGCATGTCTTCGATCTCTTCATTCTTGGATCGTCGCAAGAATAGTTCTCAATCTCCGGGTAATTTCTTCAAGAACGGATCCAACAACGTTTCGAAATCTTCATTGATCTCCATCGAATCGACACGAAGCTTCAATGCTGACCGCAATCCATGGAACGACAGTGGCGTCAATTTGGCAGACGATGAGGGGGCGGCTTGGCCGACTCGTCACCATTTTGGCAGCGGCAGTAACGGCAGCAATGGCAGCAACGAACTTAAGCCTTCTCAACTTCCGCATCCGGGTGATGCAACCCCACGACACACCATGCGAGCTTCGACCGACAGTGGTCGTCCTTCCACTTCCCATTCTACCTCAGGATACCCAGGCCCAATTGGGCCACCGCGTGCTTAAAATGATTTCCCTTCATTTCCTAGAGTCATTGTGCAGTACACTGGCTGGATATATACCCTGGCGCGCAATACCCCGAATACCTCGTGATTTTCCGGCGAATACTTTGATTTGCGCGTTGTTTCTTTTTCGTTTCGTAATTCAGTTCTTGCGTGCTCAAGATGCGTCTTTAGGGCAGGAGAAAAGCATGCGGCGTCCAGCAGAGTTGAGATACACAAATATAGAAAAATGCGCGCGTGAACGAAAGAGGAATACCAATTTGCTTTTGAACCTTTGGGTGGTGCAAGGATGGGACTTTTTGTGTTTTCTTTCTCTCTACTCTTTTTTGTGGTTTCTACATGTGGGATGAAGTTGGGGGTGGTACCAGGAAGGGGAACTGATGATGGGTATGGCGCGGAGAATGGGAATATCATGGGATCGGTCGCTGTGTGTTATGATACCCATGCTGATAAGAGAAAATACAAAAGCTTCCTTGACTTTCTGTCTACGAACTAGAGTGATTTTGTAAGATGAAGCCTTGTTCTCCCGGAAGGAGATGTGCTGTGCTTGCAGTCATGCCTTCCCGCGAAGACTGCTGCTGAAAGACGCGGCAGCTTGAGAGGGAGGATGTATTTTTTTGCTCTCTTCCGAGCAACTTAACAGACAAGCTCTCACTTCTCATATAATTTATTACCTTCCCTTTCGGTCCTCGAAGCGGCACTATACAAACCAATACATACCTATTTGGACAGCAACGGCATACGAAGACATTACCCCGACACCGGTCGCGATGCCGCCTCTCATTGGTGGCTAGAGACGACACATCCACTTTGCTGACAAGAAACACCGATAAATCCATATCCGAACCCCGCATCCAAAGCCGCGAGCAGAAAAAGACTTTCCTCGTCTCCCCAACTCCTGCACTCAGAAAGAACCTCAGGATCTCTAATTCCGTCCCTGGGCATCTACTCAGATCTCGGTTGCTTAAACCGAGCCTCTCAACGCACAGCCATCTCATTCCATCCAAGCCATTGATCAATCATGTCTTCGAGCCCCGGGCTCCTTAGTCCCACCGCTCTGCCGCGACGCCGGAATGGGAAGCCACCTAGTTGCGAGCCATGTCGACGGGCAAAAGTCAGTTGCGACCATACGCTTCCCGTATGTGATCGTTGTCGAAGGAGGAAGGTCGTCTCAAAATGCGTCTATCTGACCGCGCCTATGACCCGGCCTGTCCCGGATGGCAGGAGGAAACCTATTCTGCCGCCAACGCCTTCCAGCGGCTCAGGGGAGAGAGAAGCTGAGAGCCAGAGGGTAAGTATCGATGCTACCCCGAGGGGTCTGAGTCGTTCTGCGTCTGGAGGCTTGCAAGGTGATGTTGCTACTAAGCCGACGCCAGAGAGCGGGCCGTTCATAAAATCTGGGGGCTTCTTTGGTGAGTGGCTGCGTATTGTTGTTGTACTGCATTGTGACATGGTTTTTTCGAGATTCTGCAATTTATAGTAGGAGCGAGATGATCAAATCGGTGCATGTTGATCTCATCCCACTCTCTTATCTTGTACGAGCCTCCAAGCATGTCTTAGCTGAGATATTTGTTTGTCTTTATCTAACTCCGATATCCCGCTTTGCCTCACACAAGTGGGGGATTGCCTTGCTGTCCATCTCCAATATTGGACACTGTTTCATTTTTTAGACTTCCAGTTCTGAAGACTAACAAATCCCAGGCCCAACGAACTTCTCCGCAGTGTTTATGGAAAATAGAGAAAACCTCGGCAATGATGAGATCCAAATATCAGTCGATTCTGACCTGCACGTCCCCTCATACGAGAGTCTGCAATCACAGACCTTCCTAATGTTGGCCGGGAAGCAGCACTGCGGCTCTCCTCGCGTGGCCCTGGGTACCAAAGTCCTGAATGCCATGCCAGATGAGCATACTTGCAAGTTCCTACTAGAATGGTATTTCGAGAAATGTCACGAGAGCTCGTACCCAAAACACAGCGTCCTCGCCCTGGCGAATTCTTTCTGGAGTTCGAGTTTTGCTCCCGCGTTCAATAGGGAGACGAGGAACACAGATGAGCTGGAGCAGGTCTCTACTATGCTATGCAAGAACGCCGAGAGAGCACTTCAGGAGTTTGAGGACTTTGACGATTGGCTGGCGTCGTGTAGTGGCACGAACTTCAGGTGGGAATCACTAGGTGCTGTCTACGGTGCGCTTACGACATCAATTCTTTCGCTACCCGAGAGAGATGCTTTTTTCGCTACACAGCGAGGCGATAGGAGGAACAGGAGAGATTTTGCGGTCGAGATGAAGGATTGTGTGCAGGCCTGCATTACGCTCTCAAATTATATGGATCTGATCAACGTGCCGATGGTGGCGCTTCTTGTCAAGAACCTGGTATTGCAGACGGTCTTGAGTGGTGATGCTAGTGAGTTATCTTTACCTGCCAAGGAAACTCGCTTGACGTGTTGATATCTGACTTCGCACAGGTTTGGTTGTTTGGCGGCAACTGGGGGATCTGGTCAGCTCCTCTACGGCTCTCGGATTACATCGTCAAATTGATACGGGCCGGCCGCCGTCCTATCTCTCGGAGACTAAGAAGCGTTTATTCACAATCATTTTCTGTTTTGACAAAGGCTCGGCTTTGTTGACTGGTCGGCCGCCAGCGCTCAGTTATCGTTACACTCGCTTCGAGCTTCCTTTGGATATAAGCGAGGACGCTTTGGTTCAAGGAGGAGAAGTACTTCGAGCGGCCGTGGCTAACCTGGATGAAAATGGATGGAATAAGGATGGGCAGATTTATAATACTACGTCGACAAGGGCACATGGGATGTTGGCGCAGGTTCTGAACGAGGTGCTTGAATTGTCACTGGGCGACAAGGATGTTTGTACAGCTGAGAAGATCTCGTAAGTAGTCCCTTCCTTCCCGACTCACACTCTACTCTTACAAGTTCCTGGGCTGCCACCCAACCAATGCTACAGCTGAGTCATTCTACTAATACAACTCAGCTTCCTCATGGGCCGCATCCAAAGTATTTACAGCAACTTGCCCTCCTTCTACCACTTCAAGCTTTCAGATCTCGGCTCCCCCGATTGCAACGACCAGAAATTTTGGCGCCGCCTCGTTCTTCGCCTGATAATGCTCGAGCACCGTCTCCTCCTCGAGCGCCTCGCTCACAAAGAAGGCTTCCTCGACGGCCAATCTATGGTCGACTGCGCGCGTGAAATGCTCGAACTTACCGTTCTCCTCTGGGTCCAACGTGACCGCTTCACAGAACACCACCACGACTTCGACTGGATGCTGATGTGTTGGGGCGTTCCCTCATCCGGCGTTCTCTGCGTCGAGTTGCTGAAACAGGTAAAGGCGCCGCTGAGCACGAAACTGGTCTTGCCGAGGAGTGAAATTGTGCAGAATTTGAGTCTGCTGATTGGGTTCTTGGAGTGGGTTAAGCCGGCTGCCGGGAATTACCAGCTATGCGGGCGGATGAAACTTATAATCAAGAGGATTCTGGACCAGATTCTCAATCCGGGCGCGGCTCCACCATCGAGCTTTCCGCCTGCTAGTTCGCAGGAGAGCAATGGGACGGGGCTCGGGACCGGGACCGCGGTGCCGGGTTCGCAAGTTGGCTTTGCGGACAATGCGAGTGTCAATGGGTCGACGATGGGGTTTGATGGCAGCACTGCTGGGACGGTGAATGGTGGTGGCTTTGATCCACAGCAACAGCAACAGCAGCCTGGACAGTTACTAGGGTTTGAGGATGATGGAGATGGGTTTGATTGGTTGAATAATGTTGATTGGTCGAGAGGGCCGTGGTTTGATCTTGGACAGGACTTTTCTGCTGCAAGGTGGAGTTGAGTGCGCTCGTCTGAGAGGAAGACAAAACTTTCATGAGCGGAGTTGTCGAGTGCAAGCGCGACAACAGACGAGGTAACAGAGGGGACAAGTTGGGAAAGAGGAGGGAGAAGTCCGCGAGGAACGACATTTCGAGGTGTCTGTGTAGAACTCATTAGAGTCCTAGGAACTGGACATATGGATGGTCCGATCACACTCTGTGTATACATGCGAGCGGAAGAGGAACGAGAAGAAGGCCACCCATGCTTCACGATAGTTATCTCTTCGACAACCCTCGACTAGTTGGCACTAGGAGCGAGAGTGGTAGAATTCCACAAGCGAGCACAAACATCGATAGAAAATCAGCCACGCCATTGAACTGGATGATGGCCTTGCCACGTTTCTTCGTCCCATATGCTAGCCGAGAGCGGCTCCGATCCTACACCTGATCGAACATCGGGAAGGCTATATATAGTTCGTCGCTCCGGAAAAGACCTGCATGGCACCTCAATGCTCGCAAATTATCGATGTGGATATGGCTGTAGATGTTGCTAGGAAGGTTTCTGAGCTGGCTGAGGCGATCACATCAAGGAGATGCTGTATTAGACATCGTTATAAGAGATGGGCATGGTCTTAGACCTGAGATAGACTGGTAGTGAAGCAATTATGACGTGTACAATAGATGATCCTACAGTGCAATAAGGACAGAGAAGTGACGATACTATCGAGCTAGACGCCATGCGGTTAATTACCAGCCCGCCAAGTGTCGATTGTGACCTTTTTCTCTCACTCTTCTCACCAAGGTTTGCCAGCTTCAAACCATGGCAAGATTTTTCGATTTCCGACACACCTGTGTTGAGAAAGCAGTGCAGCTTGGCACATAAACAGACGCCATGCTCGTCTGAATGTTCAACTTCAGCTTAAAGGATAGAGCTATGCGAACCTCCTTCACACGAATCCAATTCGAGCCACAACTTTCTTGGGGATTTTCTCAGGGAGCTCGTTTTTAAGAGCCAGAACAGAAGTAGAAGAAGAAGAAGAAGAAGAAGAAGAAGAAGAAGAAGAAGAAGAAGAAGAAGAAGAAGAAGAAGAAGAAGAAGAAGAAGAAGAAGAAGAAGAAGAAGAAGAAGAAGAAGAAGAAGAAGCAGAAGAAGCAGAAGAAGCACAAGAAAAGAAGGTGGGAAAACAGATGCAGCTGCCGATTTCGGTACTTGACTGGTGGAATTGGGGGTGGCCGGAAGGGGAACCGAAGTCGTGTACCGTTCGTTCGGGCGAGGGGTGCGGTTTGAGCTGGATTGATTTGGACTGATGGTTTCGTTGAGAAGTAGACAAATTAATCTGAATGGGAAGAAGTGTTTGAGAAGAGAAGGTTTGAGTACTGATTGCTGTCTTGTTGAGGTAAGTTTGAGGAGCTGGACATGGGCGAGATGCGCCATAGGACAAATTTGAGGGATTAGTGTTTGAATCGAGGATGTTTGCTAATATTTAGGTGGGCATGGGAAGGAACGGACCTTTGAGTATGATTGGTGTATTCATCAAAATGAAGTATGGAAATAGTATGCCAACGTCAAGATTATACGTATCGGCTTCAGCTTTGGAAGATGAATGAAGAGGTTTCGGTAATACTGTTATCATCTTGGTTGAAATCCGGCCTCCGATAGGGTGATTGGTCGGTCGGGGCAGGCTGCAGGTACAGCATCCGCGGCGCCCTTCAAGCTCGAAGAAGCGTTTTCATTTTATCCTCGTGTTTGCCATCGAGAATTTTGATACCGGATAGAATCTTAACGATTCGTGCAGTACTTTTCAGAAATAGCAGGTGCCACCCCACCCACTGCCCGCTGATGTTCCACAGAATGACAGACGCACTGCAATCCTGATCGCGGGGATATGTCCGGCTTCCTTCAGTGATGACGAGTGTGGTACACACAGGGCTCTGGACGAATATATCATTTGTATCCACTTCACTAGCTGAGATGCATGCCTTTTAAAGATTCCGATGTGAAATGAAATTACCATACTATTAATATGTAGTCTGTATGCATACGCATCCTCTGAGGAAGCTTTTTTTTATTTTTTTTACCTTAATTGTACGACCTAGACTTAGATTGTGTTCTGGAAGACCTGGTGGATGCTCGGCTGCGTGGCATGGCATGGAGTGGTCGACTGGGCTGGGCTGGGCTGGCTAGGCTGGGGTTGGGAAGGGGTGGCTAGAGTGATACTGGTGCATTTTCTTGCATTATGTTTTTGTTTTTCTTGAGATCGGATAAGAAGAGTGGGATAGAAGATTGTGTTTCATGATTCGAAGATAAAGATGGAGCTAGAAGATGTGAGTTGTTGAACCTGAAGAGGAAGAGGAAAATACTTCCCCGTGGTTGAACCTAATCAATTGATGACGGTACCTACCTCGATGACATCTTCCTGAACATGTCCCTTCGATCGAGTTGACCTTCAGCAGCTGCAAGTGTGTGTATCCGGATTTCAGGACTGCACTCTGAGAAAGGAGTTGATGGCGGTAAACATTACTCCTGGCTGGTTGGTTATTTTGCCCTCGTGGCTCCTCTTTCTCCCTGCTCAGGGCTCTGGCTCCGATGCCGTCAATGCGATTGAAGCTCGCAGGTCTGTGGCAGACAACGATGACGTCGGTGTGGAAATCGTGGGACAGGATGGCATTCCCCATACCTGTCTTGTCCTGTCCCACCTTGAGGAGCAGTGCCGCCCTGAGCAGCCATATCCTTGTACCTCTCAGGACAACAAGAAAAGCACGTAAAGGAGGGGTTGGAGGGGTAAAAAGTGAAGGCAGATAAACGGTGAGAATTTTTCTGGCTGGAGATCTATAAAGACCGTAGTAATCACTTCCACCCATGACTCCAAGATATCTATATTTACTTGGATGCAACCAGTTCAACTAGACTCCCAACAACCCGTATATTGTAAGCCCAGCACTGTATTCTACAGGCTCGTTGAGTCTGCTTGACCTATCCTGTGGCTTCTCGGCAGGTCTAGCCAGCTGCAAAAACAGCGACGACGAGAATTCAAGACCCTGGCTCCTGGGCTGCTTAACGGTCTGGACTTGATTGCTCTGGCAAAACTTGAGAAGCTTTGGAATAACATAAAACTACGGCCCTTCCCTTGCCTGCCTGACGCTCTGCTCTCTTCTCCTCTGCTCCCCTCCCCGTCCATCCACGATTAAGTCAAGATCTGCAAAGACGATCGTGCAAAAAAGTTAAATCCAACTTCAACTTCACGTGCAACGACCGACTCGTTCATTCACTTCCAGTACCAGTACCAGTACCAGTACCAGTACCAGTACCAGTACCAGTACCAGTACCAGTACCAGTACCAGTACCAGTCCAGTCCAGTCAAACCAACACAATCACACCGCCCGCCAACGGCGTTTGCTTCGGATACCCTACCTACTTTACCTGACAATCGGATCGCTGGACGGCGTTTTTTCTCTCTCTGATCTCGTTGATACCTGCCTGCCTGCCTACTTTGGTGCTACACTTACTTGCGCACTTAAACCTCAAATACCGCATCTTCCAGCTTCCTACCACCGACATTCGTTCTTGGGCCGCTACTTGCTCCTAGTCGACCTACCCATCCCCAATCGCTATCCCCGAAGAAACATTGATCGAGTGCACATCCGCCGGCAAGCCACGGACTACTATCAACTCAGGTAAGCACTCCCGATCAAACCCTTTTTTGCAGTTGGAAGTCTGCCAAAAACGCTTTCCTTCCTGGAAGAATTCACTTTTCTCGAATGAGAAGAAGGCCGGGAACAATACGCTCCCTACTTTTTATTCCAAATTCGCCTTTCGTTACGCTTGCCTCAATTCGCCTGCCCCGCCCAGACTGACCTCTTGCGCCTTAGGACTCGATTTGACCGTACAAGTCTGGCCCTGGTCTGTTACGGTTAGCGACTGCTAGGCGATTAGTACGGCGAAAACAACCCCCAATCCCAAATCCCATCCTATCCCTCCCTCCCATTTCATCCTATCCAAAAACGACCGCTCTTTGCACCTGATTCCTCCGCCGCCGACATACTTTGAACGTCTGCTCTGCACCTAAACAACCACCACCGACTGTCTCGACTGCCACCGCCAGTCGCCCAGCTTCGCCATGGCTGAATTCGTACGAGCACAGATCTTCGGCACGACGTTCGAGATCACGTCCAGGTACGGCTGCGCGGGGTACGCCGCGTTTGCGACGAAAAGCTGACCTTGACAGATACTCCGACCTCCAACCGGTAGGAATGGGGGCTTTTGGTTTGGTTTGGTACGATACGCGCCTGCGATGGAAAAATGACAGCTAACATTTGTGCAGCTCTGCCAAAGATCAACTCACCGGTCAGAATGTAGCCGTGAAGAAGATTATGAAGCCGTTCAGCACCCCCGTCCTATCCAAGAGAACATACAGAGAGTTGAAGTTGCTGAAGCATCTCAAGCATGAGAATGTGCGTCCGAAAACATCATTCGAATCCCCGCAGCGCTAATTTGGTGCAGGTTATCTCTCTGAGTGATATCTTCATTTCGCCCCTTGAGGATATGTATGCTTGCGCCTATCACTTATCCACAACGCAACGACTAACATCCTCTGCAGTTACTTCGTCACCGAGCTCCTAGGCACCGATTTGCACCGTCTCCTTACCTCCAGACCGCTCGAGAAGCAATTCATACAATACTTCCTCTACCAGATCTTGGTAAATATCCCCAGGTTATGCGGTGGTTTGCAGCGGGGCTGACTTTGGAAATAGCGGGGTCTCAAGTATGTCCACTCTGCGGGTGTCGTCCATCGCGATCTCAAGCCCAGCAATATCCTCGTCAACGAGAACTGTGATCTTAAGATCTGCGACTTCGGTTTGGCCCGTATTCAGGACCCGCAGATGACCGGATATGTCTCCACGAGATACTACAGAGCGCCGGAGATCATGCTTACATGGCAAAAATACGACGTTGAGGTTGATATCTGGAGCGCGGGATGTATCTTCGCCGAGATGTTGGAGGGCAAGCCTTTGTTCCCTGGAAAGGATCACGTCAACCAGTTCTCGATTATCACCGAGCTTCTCGGAACGCCCCCAGATGATGTTATCCACACCATTGCTAGTGAAAACGTAAGTTATGCCATTGCTACTAGTTCCGCAGAAGCTAACAATTTCGCAGACCTTGAGATTCGTTCAATCGCTCCCAAAGCGTGAGAGACAACCTTTGAAGGATAAGTTCAGAAATGCCGACCCATTAGGTATGTAGCCCACACTTCACATTTGTACGCAGCTCTAACATATTCAGCAATTGCCCTCCTCGAAGAAATGCTGGTCTTCGACCCACGGAAACGAGTTAAGGCTCCCGAGGCTCTTGCACACGAATATCTCGCCCCATACCACGACCCTACAGATGAGCCTGTAGCTGAGGAACGGTTTGACTGGTCATTCAATGACGCTGACCTCCCGGTGGATACCTGGAAAATCATGATGTACGAGCAACTTTACGAATACAAAGAAGAGCAGTCTTGAAGGAATAGTGTGCGTTTTCAACGGCACTATCTTTTGGGATAGGAAGCAGAAGAAGTGTGACTAACTTGGTTTGTTTCTTACAGGTATTCCGAGATCCTTGATTATCACAATGTCGAAAATGGGGGTGATGGACAAGCAATGGAAATGAATGGGAACTGAATCATCGTTGGGGGAGGCAGAGATATCGCTATTGGATGGGAAGGGGCAAAAAATATTGTTGCTTGGGAGGAGAGCTTTGAGCTTTTGAGCGACGAGCTTTTGCATGGAAATGAAATATGATACCGGGTCAGAAGACGAGCAGCGGATTCTTCGTCTCTTCTCCGTCTTTTTGATTATTGCTCTCTGGGTTGGGAGACAGGACTGGGCTTTTGCAACCTCTTTATCATTTTCCTTTTTCTCCACTACTCCGTTGCCTTCTGTCTGTTATTTCTCTGGCGTCAACACAAATCAAATGCATGGAAACGTGGCAAATCAGATATCACAGTAGCCTTTTTCGTTTCCGGCTGGCTTGGACTTGGACTGGACTGGACGGGCTGGAAGTAGATATGAGAAATGGAAATAACATGAATCAAGGGACTGAAAGGACACATGAACGAATGAAGCCAGCCATGTTTACATGACTTCACCCACCTTACCGACCTATTGTCATCGCGGTTTAAAAATTCGTGTCCCTAAGAAACCGACTGAGCTGAGCTGAGCTGAGCTGAGCTGGGCGGTGAAGAAGAACTACCCTCCAATATGAGAGGACATCCCTCCGACTGGGCAACAGAGTGGGCAAGTAGAATCTTAAAAGTACAATTCGCTCACTTGCTACAAAGCAGACCGGTCTGTAAATAGTGGTTTGATAGGAAGGAGTCAATTCGAGGTGAGGCAAAATGCAGTGCCCAGCTCTGCTCGAGCTGAAGTATTCCTCGGAGGTTACTTAGGTATGTATGCTATTGGGAGTATTGGGAGTAAAGCAAGTCGCCACTTCAATAATGCTTCCCGGTGGAATTGCCCTCTCTTTTCAGGTACTTTCTTCAGCTGAGATGGAACGGCTCTGCATGAGGAGATGCAGAGGAGATACAGATTCGGCTTTCTCTTTCGCTAGGTAGGTACCACGCCAAATTCACGCCCTCCTGTCCACCAAGGTGAAGGAAGGAGTCGAAGGACCAATATCTCATGCGATCTCTTCCGCACAACCAGCTATAGTTAGAGAACATGACATGGCATGACTTGCATACCCACCAGATTAGCCACAAGGTACAAGTCTTCAACATCCGGTAGAAACTAGACACAGTCCAATCACGTGTCTCCCAACGACCCGCATCCCAGTCTACTGGTTCTGCATCTCTGATTGGGGCTGAAGTTGAAAGCAGGTAAGTAGGTAGGTAGGTGTCTGGACATATGTGAGGTTCGCTGGCAGCTATGCTATGCCATGCAATGCACGCACGCAAGCAAGTAAAGTCAAGCGAAGCTACTACTCGAGGAAGAGGGACTTTGCCTTTCTGGCGGTCAGAGGGTGAATCGTCCCATCCTGTCTATTACTTGTTCGTGATTTGAGGAGGAGTTCATTGTGAGATCTGTTGCAGATTGAGGAGGGCGAGTTAGAGTGAGGAAGCAGAAAGGGCAGAGGGCGAGTGAGGGGGAGAGATGCAGGGGAGGTAAGGAAGCTGGGAAAGCAAGTTCAATTATAGGTAGGTTATACAAATAGAGGATACTAGACCGCAACAGACCGCAGTAGATAGTGTGGTAGGGTAATATAGATGCAGAAGCCGATGCTGCAAGCATTAAGTACTACTTACTGGACTGCACAACCTCCAAAGATTTGGTTACCTTACTTACCTTACGTTACTGCAGGGAAACGTGGCTGTCGAATTGCCCTGTAAAGGTGGATCGCATCGCGCATCGCATCGTATCGGCTCCGGCAGAGCAGCGTAGCACCCAGGCATGACAGACAGACCGACAACTTTATTTTTGATCTGATCTGATCACATCATACTTATCACTACTCGTCTGATTGCCCACCTTCTTCCGTCTTGGTACAGTAGACTTTTGCACAGAACACCCCCGTCTGCTAGTGAAGTATTACGAGGGAATAGTGGAGGGAATTTCGAATACTGCGACGGAATAACAGCACGACAGGGCAGGGCGAACAGTTGAGGAAGCACCGGCGGGGATATTGTATCGACAGTTGCAGATCACTTTGAAGCTAGGAACGGAAGCATGTGTTAAGCTGGGCGAGCACGACAACGAGGCAAGGCAAGGCGGACAGGACACGAAATTGGACGGCCAGCTTGGGATACTTTTCTTTCGGCACGATTGCAATTGGGAACGAGGGGTGTCGATAAGCATTGGCAGTGAGTGAAAGGCTTGCATTGAGACTTGGATCGCAAAGAAGAAGACCAGCAAGCAAACAAGCAGACACACGAACAAACAAGCAAACATGGAGACGGACAAGATGGAGAATATCGACCTCGATACCCCGACACCGAAGGAGATACCTGTTGTTGAGCCTACGCCTGGAACGGAGCTTGTAGCGGGGTCTGCAGCTCCTGCTCTTACCTCTGAACCTGGGTCTGCATCTATTATACCGGCGAGTTTGAAAGAGAGCAATGGAGGAGCTATACCTACGCCAGCGAAGAATGGCACTGCGGGACATGGAGCTGGGAATGGGTTTGTGCCGCTTGTTACAGTGGTGGGCTTTCATCATGCGAGGTGAGTTATTGCTCTCCAAGCTATGGGCGAGAAGCTCAAGAGAGAAGAAGGAGCTTTGGAATGAGAACTAGAGTATAGGACTTGGAATAGGAGAATAAGCTGACAAGCACAACAGAGGTCCGGAAGTAGAGAATTGGTTTGGAGCTCCTGAGGGCACAGATCCAGCGGTGGACAATGAGTGGCCTTTACTGCCATTCATGGCGTTGAGTGACGGTGCTCATGTGTAAGTCTCACTTGTCCTTCTTTTTCTGATTTTTGGCTCTATGAAATACATCTATAGCTATCGAGCAGTATAGTTCTGTTTGCTATTGCTAATAATTCTATTACAGATCCACAGAAGACTTCTCCTACTTCACCCTCCTCCGCCCAGCCCACAACGACCTCCCTTCCACATCCCTCTTCGGCATCTCCTGCACACGGCAAATGGACGCCTCCGCCCTCCTCAATCGCCCAGCAGACGTAACACGATCAACCGTCCAAAAAGCCGTTGTAGTAATAGCAGACTCGCCGCAGTTCTTCGGCATGTTGCGAGAACGGCTGAGCGTTGTTACAAAGGCTTGGTTTGCGCAGAGGGAATTCTCAGATACGGAGATCTTGAAGAGGTTCCAGGAGAGTCTGCAGGAGGAGAAGGAGAGGGGCGTGGGCCAGGCAGAGGAGGATAGAGAGGAATATCTTGGGATGAGCTTGAGGGAGTTGGTGAGAGAGTTCAAGGCGCAGACGTTGGTGCTGTTTAAGTGTTGTTTGTTGCAACCGAAGGTATGCATTTTTTTTTTCCTGGTTCATATATCGCTTGTCACTGACTCGATTCGGCGTAGATGCTCTTTTTTGGTTCGAGATGCGAGAGACTATGCATGATGCAATTTTCTCTCATCTCTTTGATACCAGGCCTGATTCGCAATTTGCAGGATTGTGCAGATCCGGATCTGGATGCCTATGAAAGGAATCTGACAAAACCTACCAGCTTGAAAACTAGCGATCGGAGTTCGTTGTTGTCTTACATGGGTTTACCGTTACAGATTTTCGGGAAGGTACGCATCACAAATATGTAGAGATGGTGGGGATTTGGCATACTAACCTGCTGGCAGGGGAGTTTGTTTGGTCCTTATACCCCTTTACAACAACTTGACATATTAGCGGATTACGGAACAAAATCATACATTGTGGGATCAACGAATTCCTTACTACTACAGCAAAGAGATCGATACAGCGACATTCTCATCAATTTAGATAACACCACTATCAATATCACGTCAAGCTCGCTAAGGGCAGCGTTGGCCCTCTCCGTTGCAGATCGAAGATGGATCGACTTCATCACTCAATCCGTCAACGATACCTGGGACGATGCGAATCCAGGACGGCCCAAGACAATGGGCTATGTCGGATCCGAAGAGTTTATCCGTCTCCAATTCGAGGAATACCTCCTCTCCCTCATCTCTGCAGTCAAATGCCACAACTACCTCCAACACCACGCCCACAACCCCAAAGTCATGCTCCCCCAAGTCGAAGGCGACCCGGCCCACGATTTCGGAATCGACTGGATCGAAGCCTGGAGTCGCTCCGAGAACTACCGCATCTGGGACCGCTACACAGACAGCCACCTCTTCGACATCGTCGAGCCAAAACATCCTTGCGCTGGCGGTCTCACAATCGAAGACGTCCAGCGCCGCATGATGGAGCAAGTCAAGGAATACAAGCTCGATGAGCGCTTCGCGACAGGCAAGGAAGTCCTCGGCCGGAATCTTCAAGCAGGCCGCGAGAAAGCCAGCACGGCTTTCAACAAACTCTATGCGGACATTGAAGCTCGTCGAGAGGCCCAGAGGAAGAAATACGAGGAACAGCGTCGCGAAGCAGAGAAGAACGGCACTGCGCTCCCAAGCCCGGGGTTCACAGCCCCAGACCTGAACGGTGCAAAACAGACAGTCCAAAGTGTAGGCAGCAAAGCAGGAGCGTATATCGGCAGTTGGGGCACCTGGATGGGCGAGAAGAGGAAGACAGGGTGGGGACGAAGTCCTTCCACATCAGCTGCGCAGCGCAAGGAAAAAGAGAACGTAACTACACTACCGATCCGCCAGGTTGGCACCAGAGACGAGAAGAAGAGGCCTGAGCCCATCAAGACGACGGACGATAGGCCGAAGACGATGGAGAGTTATGAGGAGAGTTTGTTCGATGCTGAATATACCTCGCCGCCTAAAAACCTCGACGCAACGTCTTCTGTGAAGAGGAAATCCGTACCTCCCCCTCCACTGCCGGAAACTTCACCACGCAAGTCAACTTCGTCTTCGAAACCTCAGCCCTCGCCAAGAGCAGCGTCAAGGTTCCATGAGGAAATGGATGATGATGCGCCAGTTGCGGTGCCTGTTCCTGTTCCGGGGGAGGTGGCGGAGGAACATCAGGTTTGGGGGGAGGAGAGGAAGGGGAAGGAGGAGACGGAGACGGAGGGGGAGAGGCGGGAGAGGAGTAGTGCTGTTGCGGAGGCGGTGGTGGAGGCTACGAAGACGCCTATTTCGCCTTGAGTGTTCGATTTTTGATGCTTGAGGATAAGATAGGTCAGACATGTCAGTCAAATGCCGCGAAGATAGACGAAGATGCCTGAGACCTGTCGAGCGAAATCCCAATTGGACAGGGTCAGACCGGGATGCACAACCTATGTAAGCCGGCCGGGGGACTTTTGAGGTGAGGAGAGGGGAGAGTGGAGAGACTTCAAGAGCAGAAAGCGCCGCAGAGCCCAAGACCAAATACAGCAAATATCAACAGAGTAGCAGGAAGACAGAACAGTCAGTCAAGTCAAGTCATTCAATCAACCAGTCAAGTCAATTGGAAATAGAAGAAAGCGAGGAAGCGAGTAAGCGAGCATCCTGCATCCTGCATCCTGCATCAGGCACAGGCAACGGTGTTGGGGGCTAGGGCTTGGAGCTGGCGTATTAGTACTTCACATTCAATTCCGGGTGGTTGAGAAGCTCGAATGCATAGGATGTAGCATTTGATCGAATAACGAAATGAAATGGATTGAATCCAATGAAATGAAATGAGAGATTATAAATGTCTACAAATGTAGCCTAGGATTGAACTTTTCAACATTCTGAATTTCTATTAACTTCGGTCTTGATGATTCGCCCTCATACTCGATCATTTCAAGAAATGCACCACCAGCACCATCGCCTACTTTTCCGTCTCAGCATGACTTTAAGTGGCACTTTTCGAATCAGAAATACATCCGGTTCACGAACATCAATTGGTGCTTTGTCACTCAATCCATGGACCTACGAACAGATTTACATCACTCACAGCAAAACGACCACAACGCATGGAGAGCTATTCGTTGGCCGTAAAAATCTCTGTGTGCTCATTAATGCCTATCTACCTAACCCCTAGGTCCATCCATTCCGCCCCGCAATCATCCCCAGTCATAAAAAGACCTATTCCAAACTCTGACCCATTTTCATCCCTATACTCTAGATATATCTAGAAACTCTATTCCACTCACGCCCACATCTACAACTCACCCTTCTGCATTCCCGAACCACCCGACTGCCCAGGAATCAAAGGCTCGATATTCCAGATACTCTCAGCATACTCATTGATACAACGATCGCTGCTGAAGAAGCCCATGCGAGCAACACTCGTAATACACTTGGTGAGCCACTCATCCTGGTTCTTGTAGGCCTCGTCAACGAGAGCTTGGGTCTGATTGTAGCTGTGGAAATCGTCTGAGACGAGGTAGTAGTCGCCATGCTCTTCGATGGCTCCGACAAGAGCACCGAATGAGTTGGCGTCGCCGAAGGTGTTCTTCTTGATGGCTTCGAAGACAGCACTGAGGTCGGGGTCGAGAGTGTGCGAGCCGTAGTTGTGAGCATGGCGGAGATCCTCAACATCCTCGGCAAGGTTACCGAAGAGGAAGATGTTGTTCTCGCCAATTTCATGGGTGATTTCGATCTGAAGTTGTCAGCATACCACAGCGTATCGGACGGAATCTGATCAACTTACGTTGGCTCCATCACAAGTACCAATAATCAAACCACCGTTCAGTACAAACTTCATATTTGAAGTACCACTTGCCTCAGTACCGGCAGTTGAGATGTGCTCACTGATGTCGCTGGCAGGAATAATGATCTCAGCCTTGGAGACATTGTAGTCCTCCAAGAAGATGACCTTCAGGAGATCTCCAACATCCTTGTCATTGTTCACAACAGCACCAACACTGTTAATGAGATGGATGATGGTCTTGGCCATCCAGTATCCAGGAGCAGCCTTACCACCGAAGATGGAGACTCTTGGTGCAAGCTTCTTTCGCTCTGCTGGAGTCATTGACTTGATTGTGAGGTATCTGTGAATGACACCAAAGATGTTCATTTGTTGACGCTTGTACTCGTGTATCCGCTTGACTTGAATATCGAACAATGCAGCTGGGTTGACTGTGACGCCAGTGGTGGTCTGAATATGCTTCGCAAGGCGGACCTTGTTGGCATACTTAATCTCGGCCCACTCCTTCTTGAACTCCTTGTCATCAACATACTTCTCAAGCTCGTTGAGGTTGTTGAGGTCCTTGAGGAATCCAAGACTACCTCCGGTCTTACTAGCGATCAACTCGGAAAGTCTGGGATTGGCCTGGTGCAACCAACGTCTTGGGGTGATGCCGTTGGTCACGTTGGTGAACTTATCTGGTCCGAAAACCTTGACAAAGTCCCTGAAGATAGTTGTCTTGATGAGATCAGAATGAAGTTCTGCGACACCATTTACCTTGTGAGATCCAACAATAGCCAAGAAAGCCATGCGGACCATCTTTGGTTGCGATTCCTCGATAATCGACACCCGTGACAGGAGATCTCTCTCATTAGGAAATTTGCGCTCAACACTTTGAAGGAAGAGCAAATTGATCTCATAGATGATCTGGAGATGTCTTGGGAGCAAGTTCTGGAAAAGCGGAACAGACCACTTCTCGAGGGCTTCTGGGAGGACTGTGTGGTTGGTGTAGCCGAACTGTAAAGGGTTAGCGAGATTGAAGTAGAAGGCCGTGTTTACTTACAGTCTGCGAGACAATGCTCCATGCCTCGTCCCACTCAAGTCCCTCCTGGTCAATGAGAATGCGCTGAAGCTCAACAATAGCAAGGGTTGGATGGGTATCATTCAGTTGAATAGCAACCTGGTCAGAAAACTCGGTCCACGCACGCTTGGACTTCTTGAATCGGCGGACAATGTCGTACAACGAAGCAGCAACCCAGAAGTATTGTTGCTTCAGGCGAAGCTCCTTACCACGATCGAGATTATCGTTAGGGTACAGGACAGCGCTGATGGTCTCTGCGCGTTGTTGGTCCGCAACGGAGCTCTCATAGTCACCGCTGTTAAACTTCTGGAAATCGAATTCTCCACTTGCGGCTTTGCTGGACCAGAGACGTAAATTATTGGTGGTAGCAGTATCGAAACCGGGAACTGGCACATCATAGGCAACTGCCTTGACGATCTCTCCACCTTCCCAAGACACCTTGCTGACGCCTTGCGCATCCTGGTATTTTCTGACGTGACCGTAGAATTGGATCTGAGAGGTGTCAGCAAAACAGGTCACAAATCTGAGCAACAAAGCTTACATCTACGACAATATCGTGTCTGGGGAACTCCCAGGGATTGAAGTCGAGCCAATAGTCAGGAACTTCGACTTGGTATCCATCCACAATTTCTTGCTTGAAGATACCATATCTGTATCTCAGTCCGTAACCCCAAGCTGGGTAGTTGAGGGATGCCATGGAGTCAAGGAAACAAGCTGCCAGTCTTCCAAGACCACCATTTCCAAGCGCAGCATCGTGTTCCTGGTTGATGATATCTTCGATGCGGAAACCGAGGTCGGAAAGTCCCTCTGCAAAGATAGTCAGCGAATTCGAGAAAACTTGGGAAGGAAGTGTAGAATCATACCCTTAGCAACATTCTTGAGCCCAACGTTCAGCATAGCATTGTCCAAAGCTCTGCCCATCAAGAACTCCAAACTGAGATAGTAGATTCTCTTGCTATCAGCAAAAGTCTGTCTCTGTTGTGTGCGATTCCACTCGGTGATCAGTCGATCTCTGAAAGCCAAACTGGCAGCAGCATATGCAGCAGTCTCGTCGCAGTTGAACATGCTACGAGCAAGTGTGGTCTCGACATGTCTCACTACTTCTTTCTCGAAGTCCTCCTTGTTCTTGAAGCCGTGTGGTGCGAACTTCTTCCAAGCTTCACGCTGGGGTTCGGGGATGGAAGCTGTTTACACGAAATCATTAGTACCGTACACATCAACCAAAAAGCGGACTTTCCGGAACTGGGGAATGAATGGAAGATATTGTATGAGGCTCGGAAGTTGTTCTATGAAGCTCTTCGCGGGGTGAAAGTGGCAGAAGCACATGCCGATCCCAAGCAAAGCTTCCTTGCCGTCGAAATGAGGGGAAATGATCTGTTGACAGAATAATGAAAATGAATTGGAAAACTCACCCTCAACATTCTTGATTTCACCAGCTCCAAAACCGGTGAAAGTTCTCTTATGCTTTGGTCTCGAGAAACCCGGGCCAACCGGACCCTGAAGCTCAGAGATAGGCGCACTGGTCGAGGGACGACGCTCTCTCATGCCGGGGAATGTGCTTGTGCTTGTGCTGGCGGCCATGGTGGAAGCTGCTCGTTGCAATTGTATCTAGGGATATCCTTCTCGAAGAAGATTTGTATAGGGAGAAGAGGAGAGCGGTAGGGCAAATATGTTGAGGAGGTCGAGACCTCGTAGAGCAGAGCTGTCTGTGGGAGCTAGGTGGGTAGTTGCAGACGCGGGACGAGGTGGATTGAATTGGGGTCGGGTTCTGCTAGCAAGGTTGAATGTTGGTGTTGGTGTGTTTGGTGGAGTTGGCCAGTGCTAGAGGTGCGGGGTCGAGTCTGGAGAGATAACGGCGATCAACGAGGGGGAGGGACGAGGTTATTATTTATAAACGAGGGGCGCGGCGGGCACGCAATTGGTGATGATGGCAGGATGTAGCGTAATGAATAACCTCGTGAGGTAGATAGGTAATTAGGTAGGAAGGGAGTGTAACAATGTTGGTGAGATTATAGAGGGGGCAATTCACGGAGGAGCGATTGATACCGAAGGATGTTGTTGATGCGAATTGTCGTTAATGAAGGAGGGATGAAGAGTGTTTTCGAGAGAAGAGATGATGAAGTAAAGAAGAAAAGAGAAAAGCCGAGGACGAGAACAGACAAGCAGAGCTTCCTCCTGCGTGCTTTCCCCTCGTATGACTTTGGGCAAAGTTCAAATACCTCTCCACTTTCCTACAGTAATCGCTCGATAGCTGTACGGTACGGTACGGTACAGTAGGTATCCAGGCCCAGGATGTCCATTCCATTCCAGGATGAGGCTTTGGTGCGCTTGCCGTCCCCAGCCATACCTACCTCCGTAACCACCTACCTAGTAGTGGGGTCAAAACTGAGCTCCAGGCCGCTTTCAGCCCAGTCCAGCCAGTGACACCCGCCCGCAAGAAGGCAGGAGCCGATGCAGAGGCCAGGGTGAGGTCCTCGTCCTGAGTGAGGGCCACTGGTCCAGTCTTCTGTTGACAGGGGGCAGGGCAGGGCAGGGCAGAGCTCCGACCGACCAGCCCGCCCGCCGGCCCTGGAAGAACAAGAACGGGAAAGGCAAGAGAGACAGACAACCTGTCAAGGTAAAGTGGCCTGTTGTGATACCATACTCGTGCTATTTTACCTTTGACTGTTCGATGTATGCTGGACTGCTTGCTTGCTTTCTTGCTGACTCTCGGCCAAGGCCAAGGACATCGACTTTATCCCGTACATTGCATGGGCTTGAGCATGAGCATGAGCATGGGCATGGCAAACTGTAGGATGCTTGCGCATGGGATAGTTCGGATAGATAATTCGATTGGTTCCATTCGCACTACATGCATACCTCGACAACCTTCAATTCGTATTGGGATGGGTATGCAGAATAGATTGAATCTCATCTCACCAGCGAGAACAGCATGAAATGGCAGAATTGCATCGCACAGTACATTTCACCGTGCAGTCAGTCAGTCAGTCAGTCAGTCACTCAGTATGAGTGCAGCTTGAAGCACCTGCAGTCTGGCCAACAGCTGAGTGGTGGGTACCCTCCACAAGGATCCTGAATAACCAGAACTAAAATCCTGATTACTCCCCTTCCAAGCATTTGTGTGGGTTTGGAGGGGTTGGTGAGGGAGGGAGGGCTGAGGGGTCTGATTCTCTGAACTGGAGGAGACGAGAAGACGGTGTAACGACGGAGGGAGCTCACTGACTGGCTAAGTATTGAGTGACAGGCAAGTGAGGGCTCACTCACACACTCATCCGCCTTGAAGCCACCATATTGCTTCTTCGACTCAGGAAGCCACAAATGATGTCAGACACCAATACTTATCTTTTGTATCTTTCTGCGCTTCTCTCTCCCCTTCCTCTCTGCTTCTCAAACTATCCATATAACATCGACACTGCTGGATTCCCTACAGTATCTACAATCGTAGAGCCCTATATGGAGGTTCGCTTCGCTTCGAGGTTTTCTTCACCCCCGTCCTGCTCCCACCGGCCCTCACCGTCCCATACCTTGGAACTGAAAACCATGTGTACTTTGATCCACCGCCACAATCGAAAGATCCTAATCTCACACTCTGACACCCATTCTCACGAGCCTCAAGGAAGGACGGAGCCGACCAGATCAAACCAAACCAGGCCATTCTTCAAACATCAAAATTCATTTTCATCTCGTCTCAATTCCGTCTCGAACTAGGTATCCATTTCGCTCCGATTGACCGAACAACTAATACTTCATCTCTCCATCCTCATCACATCACAGTATACATGACAAACACTCCTTTCATCCCGCATCTCTTCGTCCTATTCCTTCTTATCTTCCCTTCCTTCCACATTCATTGCTTTTCCTTTCTCTCCTTGTTACACAAACACAACGAGCGCCAAAAAGGCGTCAAAGAGGGGAAGAAAGGTCTCGAGAACGAGTGAGCAAGCACATAAGACAAAATGTATGTGCGACAATTGTAAGTAGGTGGTATGTGGTATGCATACTCCATCATCATCGAGTACGTACGCATCTTCACAATCCACCGACTAAATAGACAGGCCAGACGCATGCATTTCTTTCTTTCTTCCTTTCATTCATCCACCCTCCTCCCTTCTTCCCTTCCTCCCTCATACCATCATGCCGAACCCTCCCTTGCCCCCTCCCTCGAATCCACCTCCCTCCCATACGGACGGCGGGAACGTAAAAATCCAAAAAGTAAACATTTCGACTTATTCGGTTCGATTCGAAATCAACGTGGTGAGACAACCACTCCATTTCATTCCATCCCAAGTAACTCCCGTAAACTCCCAACACACACAAAAAAACACAAGTAAAGAAGAAGCCAACGCCGGCGCCAATGACGTATGGGCCTTATTTCCAGAAACAAAGAGAGGGAGAGACATAGTAAAGAGAAAATCCTGGAAAAGGAGAAACGTGGGCATGATGATTCGTAAATTACCGGACTAGGATCAGAGGATCCCTGAGTCTTTGAGTGCGTTTTGCAGAATCGTTTCCTTCACGGCTGCAAAGACGAGTCGAATATTCGATGTATCCGTAGCTTGTGTGAGACTTCACATATGATCAGTTTTGTCCTTTCTAGCGGTGAAAGGGAGGTAGTAACTTACTGAGGATAGAGATTTAGATGTGCTCGATTTACTTGGTTGAACCTCCAGAGCAAATATTTCGACGCCCGGTTGATATCGTTGCCGCCCGAATAGTCGGGAAAATAGTTGCTGAGTGGTGACCGCCCCAGCTTTTGCCGGAAGAGATCCACCTTATTAAGGAAGAGAATGATACTTGTCCGCATAAACCACCGTGAGTTGACTACCGAGTCAAAGAGGACTAGACTTTCCATCATACGATTCTGAATCTTGTTAGTGAAAGCCAATAAATACTTAAAGAAGAAACATACTTGATTGCTCTCTTCCAGAAGAACTTGATCGTACTCGCTCAGAGCTACGCAGAAAATGATCGATGTGACATTCTCGAAGCAATGAATCCACTTCTTTCTCTCACTCCGTTGTCCTCCAACGTCGAACATGCTAGCCAACCATTAGCCAAATCTCACCAGCCAATTCTTCCTACTCACTGTATGCTCAAAGACCCCATTGTGAATCTTGTCTCGTATATACCCGTCGTCTTCGTTCTCGCTCTTAATACATCCGCCTCTATTGGTATGTACTCGGGCGCCGAAATTCTATTTGCCTCTTCAAAGAAACTAGAGTCTGTCAGCGATGCTTCCAAAAAAATATACCGAAAGACGTACTATGGTGCGGAATCCATCAGGTAGAATTCGCTTTGCCTCTCCATCAACGTCTTTATACTCGGATCCTGCCATAATGATATGACTGCCACTCCAACCTGTGTGCTGAGAGGTGTATGTGGATCCGAAACGACCTGGTACTCCATCAAGTAGTCGCTATATTCAACATTCGCAGGAGTCGTAGGCTCGATTCCAAATTGCCGCATCGCCCCAATTAATGCCTTCGCGCAATCAATCAGATTCTTGTATATCGTCAACCGATAGAGCGCCAATTCGTCCACCGTATATCCATTCTGGTGGATGATTTTCATCTGCTTGACAATTGTCGACTTCCCGCTCTCTCCGGACCCTTAAACATGTGTTAGTAAACAGCCAGCTCCTTTCGTTTCATGCGCAATGCGTACCCAAGAGCAAAATTTTGCATTCTCGCCGGAGTCTTCTCGAGTCCTCCTCGAGCTTCTTGTCAATCATCTGACTCCTCTTCTTCTGTTCCGACTCATCGGCATTCGAGCTCATGCAAGCACCCATTTTCCTGCTCCTCGGGCTGCCAGCGCAGCCTAGCTTTCAGAGTAAGTATCACAGATTGCGGATTCGCGAAAGAGCCTCGTCAATGCTGGGCTCCAACCCTGAGTGTACTCGGTTTCAATGTCGAGGCAGCGAGGCAATAATCTCCAAGCCAGAGTCCGTCCGGATTGATCCTCGAAGCTTCGTTGAGATCAAGTTTAGAATGGCCATCCAGGGTTGAGGGGTGCGATCAATTCCCGGAGAGTCGTCGTGGCGCGCGCAATGATGGTTCCGAGTCAGTCGAGGGTAGCAGTCTGTTCGCTGGCTGCCCAGAAAATATTCCGTAGGCTGCCCGCAGTGGATGATGCCGTCAAGCGGTTGATATCGAACGGCGGTTATCCGAGGCAGCAGGATCGCGAGGGTAATTGTCGAATGGCGTCCAGAAACAGCCAGCAGATTTGCGCCTCGCAACAGGACAGACAATGAATAAGCCCGGCGAAGATGGCGACGATATAAATGGAACAGCGGGATCTGGCGTCGACGACGAGGTCGAGGGTCGAGGTAGGTGAGGTGAGGTTAGGATCGGTGGTCGAAGCTCTGGGGTAGGGAAGTTTTGGTGACGGGCTGCTGCGGAGCAGAACAGACTAGTATGGTCGGGTTGGTTTTGGTGTGGTCAAGTCTGGTGAGTGAGTGGATGTGGATAGTGAGGAGGGAGGAGGGGCGCCTGAACAAATTGGGCGAGAGGCTGAGTCGTCCTGTCCACGTTTCCTTCTTTCCCAGCGAGCTGTGCTGTGCTGTGCTGTGCTGTGCTGTGCTGAGCTTGCTGCAATGCAATAACAATAATATTATGCCCGCACGGGATAGAATGTGGTGTTTGGGGAGGAATGATGGAGTGGATGATTCGGATTTGGGGTTCGCAAACAATTGAAAACAGCGGCCAAGCCAGGCGAAGGCCAGGCTGTTGGAGGCAGAAACAGAGACAGACACGCACTGAAAGGTCTCGGGTTGAGTCGAGTCGACTCAAGCCCAGGCCAGTAGTTAGTCAGCCAGTCTGGATGTGGAGGCCAACCCGCCAAATAGAAAGACCCTCCCAATGATAAAGCGCAGCAGATGAAAGACGGGCGAAGACGATTGCACGCTGCGAGTGACGATAGATTATGCGGGCAATCTACAGTAATCTGCGTGTTGTCTTCTCTCGTCAGCAGTAGAGATGATATTTTCAGCCAGCGCTTCGTAAATAGACGAACATGCAGTCAGGACGATAGTGTAGGTAGGCAGGTAGGTAGTCAGAAATAGTGCAATTTTCCAATTGCAAGTGCGAGTGCGCCAGTGCAAGCCAGCAAGACAAGACCGCAAGCAGTGGTGGTGCTTGGGGGTAGAGAATGGAAGGTGGAGTAGGTTGAAATTGAAGCTGCAGGACTAGGTAGGTCCTCTTGAGGTACAGAACAGATCAGAGTAGAGCAATTCGGCGAGAACCGCGAGATGATGTTGACATGAGACGAGACTGCTACATCATCGGACCCGGAAATTGAAGCAAAGTAAATTGGACCACCAGTCCAGGCCAACGGTTCTGTGAAGATGGACTTATGAAATAGACTTGTTCTGAGGTTGCGTTGCCTTGTCTGTGAGATCCCAGCCGGGCGGAGGATTGGCTCTGGCTTTCGCTCCAGCTTCACATCAAAGAGTCGAGGGGCGTCTGTGCGGAACAACTTGAGGGCCACGGCCACGGCCACCAACGAGTCTGAATGCGGACGTGCTCGAAGCCACGACTGTGAATGTGGGACTGGGCAGCGCCGGCACACCCAATTTGAGATCGAACTTCAATTTAGATCCTGGGATGTGCCGTCAATATGGTAAAGACATGGGATGAACGCTGGCTGTTGATGAAGATCAAAATGGAATAAATAGGTAACGATCCCCACTTGTCATCTCAATCCTTCCCGTTTACAAAGTTCCCACGACATCTTGCACTTTGAGCATTTGATACACTCTCGTAGTTCACTTGGCCGAGCAGAGAGCTGGATGTACGCGGGTAAAGATGGCCCGTCAGCACCTTTTCATTCAGGGACAATAACACAGAGACTATCATCGGAGGTAAGGAGGTCTGACAGGCCCTTTCACAGATTGTGGCAGCACACGAGGCGCAGGTGGGAGGAGTACACCGAGCGACAGGAACACTTGGACAGTTAAGCCGGCGATATGCATCTGATAGGAGGATAGTATGAAATTGGCCGGCCTCAATCTACCTCCAGCTCCATCCATAACAATGCCACTGGCTAGGCAGACCCCAAATGATTCAAGCCCTGTGTTTTGAAATAGGAAAACGGACAGTGGCGCCGCACAGTGATGTGGAAGAGGAAATCATCAGAAGTATATTTACCAAACTGCCCCCGAGACAAGCGGTTTATCTATGCGCCAATGCGTAGTCAGTAATGGGATGTAAAACTCAGCAACCAAGCTGAAAGAACAAAGACTTGAAATAGAGTCAAAAGTACCTCTTCTGCCCCGATCTCAAAAGCCATCGAAACAACAGAGTTGTGCAAGACAGATTCCGTTTTCCATCAACCTGACCTGTCATCACCGACCCTCCACGTGTAATTCTAGGATCCCTTCGTCCCAGGTCCCTCATTTTGAAGATCGTGGCATCGTGGCACACAAGGGTTCACTTGGCACCCTGCATCTCATTTCTCGAATGCCTGTCTCATCCAATCCGTACCAAATTTCCATTTCTTACCGTCTCGGCGGGTCAACAAACAATTGGCTGTGTATATGGTTCGTTATTGAAACACCCAGATCCGAATATCAACACGTGGCATCACTTCAACACTTGTCTTCCCTGAAAATCTATTCCCAAGAGCCCGAGCCTTCGGGAATTACCCATTGAATAAACTTTATCAAAAAGTCCTTGCTCGTCTTCAGATACAGCTTATTTCGAACCTTCGGGTAACGGAACACCAAGTCTCACCATGATATGCTCGAATCAACAAGACCTTCAGGAAATACAAGGCGCCGCCCATCAGTGATCTCCCACTACCGACGACGATCCAGCCCATCACACTACCTGCCATGCCATGAAAAGGGGTCCTGCCTCCATCTCCATCTCCAACTATCAAATCACACCCTACCCATGTCAACCACGCGGCTACGGCTCGCCTGGACCTAGATACTACGGAACAATCCCCGGAAAAGTAAACATAAACATACGCCAATGTGATAAAAATCTGCAGACCAGCCAGGTCGAATCTTCATCAACAGAAGGAAAGCCTCTATCACATTTCTACTGCTGCAGAAAGATACACAACTAGGGAAGATCACTCCCGCCATCGCCTACTTACTCTACCCACCCACCAGTTATACGAAAGGCCACGCCAGCTAATCTGAATCACATAATCATCAGTGGCGGCGCCTCTTGCTTCAATCAACCATCTCATGGGGCCACACCAGAGGGCGAGAGAGCGAAAGACCAGACAAGCCTGACAATCAGTCGCAGAGAATAACTGCTCACGCATACGCCACCAATCTATAGATCTACTCGCCTCAAATCTGACTTCTCAACCACAACCTCCGTCTCAGATATCACAAAATAACAAACTCCACAAGCCCAAATCAAAGCTCACTGCTGGAGCTTCTGGCTAGTCCATGCTTAACTCAAGTGTCCCGAACCTCAAGCCAGCAAAACACGGTCCCTTAGAGGCTGAGCCGAAGAAATCCCAAGCACGACCATGAGCAAGGACCGCACCGAGGTCATGTCCAGGTCCAGGTTCAAATCCGATCCAAGTCAAGTCCGATCTAGCCAGCCGACACGCCTCACTCACACCAAAGTCTGAGTCTCAAACTCCAGTGCCCTTACCTTGACTCCCCAATACCACGTTGCACAGGGAAGAGAATAGAAAAATGTTTGTTCCATCTACTCTTTTACGAACTGGCGAGTGAGGAAAGCGAAGCGAGCTCAAACACGACGTTCAGCGAATTCGAATTAATCTATATCTTGACTGCAGTACCTGTAATCTAAAGACAAGACAAATGACAATGTCCATCTAGCATTTACATTTTACACATCCTTCCTACCTACCTGCTTACCTGCTTACCTTCTTTCCCCGTCACGGCGTTAGGTACAATAGACTGACTCGACTTGACTTCAATATCTCACACTTTTAGATAGCAATCGGATCTTTGTATCTATGAATCTCGTATTTTTGATACTCCCATTTCGTCATTGGTCAAAGAGCCAGCTAGCTCGCTGTTGCGTTTACAGCTGCAAAGGAAGACAAGCCAACGACGAAAACGACGGATTCTGAAAGACGGGGCAACCGAACTGTCTGAAGTGCCTACCAAGGTATCTACCATAACGATCAAAATCCGCAAAAGGAAGAGTAACATGTTGCACAAACTCCAGCTTTCCCTCCTTCCCAGTCTGTGATATGTCTGTCTGTCTGCCCGTTTGTCATGTCCATCCGCTACCACTACCGCTTTGACCCACGTTCGCCAATCACTTAACAGCCAACACTAGAGCAAATGCATACTTCGTTCTTTCGTTCATTCGCGTACCGTAAATCATTAGAAAGAGCAGCCCAAGGAGTTTCCCCCCGGGATTTCTTTCGTTTTCGTCGCTCCTCACACGATCGCCATTCTTCCAATCAATCATCCATTCGTCCATCCCATCGCTGTGATTGACAAGGAAAAGAAAAGAAAACAAGGGGGAAGAACTGCTTTGCTCAAGATCATGATATGCACTGGAAAAAAAAAGAATAGCAAGCCTCCCATATGCAGATTTCGCAGACGAGACACCAATTTGTGGGATACTCCCTTCCTTTAGCGGATGCTCCCCGCCTCCCGAATTTAACTCCTCAGTCCCTGATGTTGCCTTGACTCATTACCCGGCAGCATTGTCTAATGAACCAGTAGCAGCGATGTGGAAAACAATAAAGGAAACGTATTCACGCGAGGTAGCCCAACTCGTCATCGTCGAGACGCTCCAGGTACTCCTTCTCCAATAAGATATCGATACACTTCTTGATATCGGGGATCTTGGGGATGAAGCGGGTCTTGATCTGGTTGATACACTCGCTGACAAGCTGAGTGTGCTTCATCTTCTTTCGGGCCTTCATGATACGCACAATAGCAGACTGTTGAGAGTTAGTAAAGGCTGATAGCTTGGAATATGGTCAATGCTTACCTGCATGAGTAGCTTTCTGTCCTCCTCAATGGTCTTGTGGGTCTCATCAACTTCTTGCTTCTGCTCAGACTTGACTGCAATATTCAAGTTGACGCGGATCTTCTTGCTCTTGAATTCGTAATTGAGGGCGAATGTCTTTCCTGGGCCTGGCTTGTCTCCATCGGGTGACATTGTGAGAACCTTAGCCTTCAAGAAGATCGCCAACGAAGGATCGAGGACTTCGGACTGCAATTGGGTGGCCTTGACGATATCATCGTAGCTGTTCTTGTCGCTGTCGTTGAAGAGGAGCAGAATAGCCATCTGATAAGTAGAGACTTGGAAGGTATATGGGGTCTTCATGTTCTTGGGGTAGTTGACTTTGACTTCTCCCTTGCACAATTGCCAGAGCCATGTAAGCTTTCGGCCATTGTGCTTCTGGCTGTAGAAGGTCTGGAAGCGCTCATATGCCTTTGAAATCTCTGCAGGTGGCGAGAAGTCGGTGTTGGGAGGATTTAATGGCCAGAAACCAGTACCCAAGATTGAGTATGTGGCATCGACTGGCTTAGCATCTCCTGGCTCCTGCAGCTTTCCTTCGAACTCCTTGAAACCAGTGTTCAAATCCTTGGAAATCTGGATATCCTGGAACATGCGTTGAAGCTTGTTGGTGTACTCGTAACCACATGCCTCCTTCAATTTGCTGATCATGCTAGTCTCCGCATCGTCAGATGAGGAGCTGGTATGAACAAGACGACGGGCCAGCATTCTGGAGTAGAATTTCTGGAAGACGTCCTTGTCCTCAATATATTTGAAGACAGTCATGATCTGCGTTAAAGAGTTCTCAAGATCACTCTCTTCAGCTCCACTTGCACTCTTCTTCAATAGGGCATCCGCATACTTGGCAAGCAATTCCGGAGACTTGTTTGATCCAGATTTGCAGACCTGGTTGCGATTAACAAACTCTCTGCAAGCATTGTCAAGGGATCTCGTAAACTCCGGCTCGTCCTTGAAAGCTTGCTTGACAAGTCCCTGGTATTGCGTGTGGATCTCAAGGAGGGCGTCGACGTAGACCTTTGGCTCCAGCTTGTCTGCATCGACAGAAACCTTGGCAACAGCCGCGAGACCAGCTTTCCGAACATGTGCCTCAAACTTAGCTCGAAGAGGATCAAGACCGTCGGGGATTCTGTTGAGTAGATTGTACATGCGTTGCATGTCATCGTAGCGGTCATTGTCCAACAGAATCTGGAATTCGTCTCGTAGGATAGCTGAGTGGTCGGCGATAAGAGCAGTGTTGCAGCACTTCTTCAGTGGCAGGATAATGTCTTGGTGGAGATACATATTGACGCGCTCCTCTTCCTCATCCAAGCGGACTTCAGCCTTCTTCATGTACTCCACAATGCTGTTCTCGGCTACGAATTGCTTCGACTCAGCTTGATAGAAAACCTTCGTCGCTTCTAAGAATGGCTTCTCAAAGTTGAATCTGTAGACATCCAGGGTAGATTTGGTGGGGTCGGCCTCGTCCAAACCGAGAGAAACAAACGAGTCCACGATACTCTTGATCTGGCTGTGCTCGATTGTCTCGCCGTGACGCTGTCTCTCAACCATCTTCAACACAGCCTCCATGACCTTCTCATGCACCTTCTGGAATAAAGTAACCCGCCACTGTACGAGATGGAGTGTGTAGACATCGTAGATATTCTTCTTGCCCTCGTCCATTTCCCGCTTAACCCAATGTCTATTAAGGTATCGGAACAGGTGGTTGATGTATTTGGCGGCGGTAGTGTATCGATCCCATTCGCGGATGTAGAAGGAAAGGAGGGCCTCATCAGTGTGGGTTTTTGACTTCTCTACAAGGTCTTCGAGGTAACCTGTAAGGTATGTGATTAGGTTGTTGTACAGATCCTCTCCAAGAAGGTGGGCTGCATCATGTTAGCAAGGATCGAAGCAGTGGGAGAATAACAGGTTGCCAACGAGACCGATTCCCATACTGACCTCCACGGTGTGCCCCTCCAATGAAGCCTTGGTTTGTGTTGCTTACGGCCTTTTGTGATGTGCAGAAGTTGTGGACGGCGCTGAGCACGGGTCAGCCTAATTCTGCTTGAAGCACAGGACAACTTACGTGTAGACTCCCATGTATGTTTGCATATCCATACCATCCTGCAAGTTGCTCATAATCTTCGAGACTCCAGCTTCGAGGTATCTCCATCTGCGGCCTGTTAGATCTCATCTTCCAATCACCATTGAGGGGCTACTTACGTTGCTGCCAGATCCTCTCTGTTTGGAACTGGGGGCATGGTAGCCGCACTAGGCGTGCGAGTCGCGACGGACATCTTGACACCCTTCGAGCTGTTGTAGTGTGTATGACTGTGTTGAGGGGAATAGTTGGTGGTTGTTTTCCTTTGCGCGTGTTGAAGTGTGGGGTCGTAGAGGGGTGAGGTTTCCAGATCAAGACGACAAAATCTTCAGGCAGAGCTCCGAATATGTCACCGTGAATACGTGTGTTCACGTCAGGCAAAAGTGAACAGTATACTTTGGGCCCTCGAGGCTGCACGCTCAGAGATCGCGACAATCGGGCAGGCAGGAAGGCAAGAACGCTTTGAATTCTGAGGAAGGATCTGGAAGTTTGCTGGCACAGTAAAGAGTGCAAAGTGAACAAAGATCGAGTAAAAGGAGAGTGAGATCTTGTGCAGGAATCTTTCCTGCAAAAGTGCGGTTCGGGAGATGGGGAGGGGGAGATTTCGAGTTGCTCCAAATATGATGGGGAATCACGTCCATGATGACTTGGGCAGCTTGAGGCGGCAGCTAGCACCAGGCAGCCCTGTGTCCTCAGGCACGCCAGCCATTCAATTCTAGCGCCACCACCGGAGACATTGGCCGTGCTATGACCACCTTGACCTCCATGATACTTTAACGTTTTATTCAATATTGTTCTCCGTCCCCGAAAATATTCATAAAAGTCCGCAGAACTGGATTATTCACTCAGGGAATCACCTCGAGGTCAATGGTCTCGCCTGATACATTCTATATATTATTTTTAGATGTTCCAACCGTTTCTGGCGTCCTGAAGCTCTGAGCTTCTCCTGGACCCCTTGAACCCTAAAGAACTGTTTTGTTCCGGTCATAATATCTGATAGTAGACAAGCTCTTTGTTTCAGCTCAGCTTTGGAATGTTAATGGCGAAGTTTCAAGCATGATCACCTCGTAGTCTTCGCCTTGTTTGGCAAGCATTCCAAGAATTGAAACGCATAAAGAAGCTTATTCAACTAGGTGGTACCCAAGCTTAGCTAGATTGAGTTCAGAGCGTCTCAATTTTTTAACTTTGCTGTGCTGTCCTAACTCACGAGGAATATAACCGGAGATCCTCCCGTCAACTTCAAATGAACTTTCTCCTCCTCAGAAAAGTGGTTCATCTCATAATATACCCTCATGTTCCCACACATATCTCTACTCTGAGAGTATGAGCTCTTCGATGGCGCGGCTGGATCTTACGCCCATCAGTTATCTTCAGGTCTCCAAATATCAGATCCCTCGACATAATCTAATTCCCAATACTTCGATCCAGAACAAGCCTCTATTCATCTACCATTCGTGTTTTCCTGCAACAGCATCCGCAGCTACCATTGAGGACCATCTCAGAGAAGTTGGCGTTGTCATTCCTCAATGGAGGTACACCTTGTAGTATGTGCCCTTCGTGACCTTTACTAATCTTTCTACCGGCTCTGTCGGCTTTCCTTCTCAGCCTGAGCCTGAGCCCACATTCTTGACACAACTGCCTGTGTTGACACAGAGACTTCTACAGTGACATAACCCATTTCCACACTACAACCCACGAGGTATTATGTGTCTGTTCAGGCCGAGCTAAATTGTGTAAGTGCTTCATATCCTGCTACCAAGGGTCAGAAATGGCGTTGGATACCCCTAACCGAGCACAAGGTTTTGGCCATGAAGCCAATCCGGAAAAATTGGAAGTCGTAGTGGAGAAAGGAGATGTGCTCATAATCCCCGCTGGCGTGGGACACCGGCTTCTTGACGACTTCCGCAGCGGATTTGAGTTGGTAGGAAGTTACCCAAAGGGGATGCACTGTGATATGTGCTGTGGGAAGAATGGCGAGTCGGGTAAGGTCAATGGCATAGCTGGCTTGCCGTGGTTTGACATAGATCCTGTTTATGGAGATGGGGGGCCTCTGCTGAAAGCCTGAAGACAAGTCACCTTTGTACTTTCCACAGCAGAATACCCTTGCTAATTTGAGGGGAAATCATTATGTGGATACATTTCCCGATCGCTTTTGTTTGTACATCATGAGCATGTGCTCTTGGTATAGTAGATGCGCCCAACTCCATGCTTGTTATTGCCGACGCTTGCACATAGGAAAGTTCTGGTTCTATTGATCAGTCTACCTCCTCTCTACCTCCAACTCTCTCAACTAGTCTGAAGAATTGTCAGTGCGTGTAGTTGAAGTGGAGCGAGAACATGACTCTTACCTGAAAATGCTAACAGCGAATGTCAGACTCCAAGCGATCAATGCAATCATTAAAATTGCACATAGTGCTTTGACCCTCCCGCAGACAATGCTATTGGTATCGGTCTCAGGCCCGACTCTACATGCCCCAGAGCGGTCTGTCAACGCTGTAAATGCAAGAGCCAAGTTTGCGGATTCGAATATGATGAAAAAGAGATCTAAAAGAACGAGCCGGATTTTAGCTTTTGGGGATCGCAGGCCCAATGGTTTCCCGGTGTACTCGTCATAGGTGATGTACAAGATATATGGAATGGCAACCACGTCGACTACAATTGCCATGGTGGTGGAAGCATTCTGAGCATAAGTATATTTGTTGGAAAGATGGTGAACGGAAGATGATATAGCTAGAGCGACAATGGATGTCGTGAGAACTGTCACTCGGAAGACGAGCGGTACTAATGCGTGTAGCAGAAGAGCACGCTGGATAAATCAATGCCTGGTCCTCAAATGGATCGGTATCTATACATACCTGGAACCGCACAAGTAAGCTTTTCCTCTTCTTCTTACTATAAATCAATGCAGAGAACTTCTCGGAACCTTCGCCTTGCTCCAAGTCACCTCGCCAAGGTCTCTCGTATCCAGGTGTCTGCTGTTGGAGGAACTCGGGGGTAACGATTTTTCGATCTTCGTTCGGCGCTGGGGCGTACATAGATGATCTGATGAAGGGTACCCAAGGGGAGGCAGTTGGTATGTCTCCTCCCTGCATTATCACAGGTTCTGCATCTCTGATATGGTCCCATTTGCGGCCCTTCACAGGTTCCCTATGACCACCAAAGAATCCAGTCTCCGGCTTCTTTGCATTCGAGCCCTCCTTCACTGTCTCAACAAAGCCATCTTGAGATGTTCGGCGGGCGAAGCTCGGTCCAGGGGCATAGTGATGCTGTGCAGCATGTGCTCTAGGTAGAGACGATATCATTTGACTCGGGGCTTTCGGATTACCGTCGTCTTCCTCTTCATATGACGCTACCCATGCTACCAGACAATTAGTTGCTTGCGTAGCAGCATTGGAAACTAGACCTACGAGGAATTGACTTGACAGCTCTTTGAGCAACCACATTCTTCCCATGAGTGCTGCCGGAACCCTGTGTATTCTGCGAGGACGACGAATATGCGGCAGGCCGATTCTGTGAAGTCCTCTTCGTTCTCATGGCCGCTTCGCCCGACGAAGCGCTGGAGGAAGACGGCTGCCTCTGCGTCTGAAGTGAAGGGCCATATTGTAAAAGATGGTGCGAGTCGAGTTGAGCCCGCGGAACAGAAGCTGTCAGAGATCCATTGTCGGAGGTCGCCATGGAGGCGCGGTGAAGTAGAATGGAGAACGAGATGGCTCGAAGGTGGACGAGCGAAGCCGAGGAGGGGTTGCTGGGCAAACGCCCGGATTGTGATATGACCGGAGCAGTGAGTTCAAGAGGTTAATAGTACCAAAACTGCTACAGCACATTGGCCGCGCGAAATTCTAGACAATGCCCAACGCCATACCAAACCTGCGAATCGAAGAAGAGAAGAAGGATGACCAGTGGGTAAGAAGAAGGGGAAGGAGGTGGTCCGTTGGGGTGGGAAGGCGGGAGGCGGGGAGAAACCTGAAGAGGTGGTGATGCAGATGGATATGTTCCGTCGACTTGACTTGTCGTTCGAACTTGGCAATCTGCGCGCATGCGAGATGTGGATTGAGCACCACGCGTTGGATTGGATCGACCGGGCATCAGGTTAAACTTTTGGCACAACAGGGATGTCTCCCGAGGGGTGCCATGCGTCATATCCACCTAGATTCTGGATTGAGCTTGGCGGCACAGCTGGTGGATTACCAGAAAGCAGGAAAGGAGAATCGCATCTCAGTATCGACCTCGACCTCGGCTTTAAATAGTCTACAGCACACTCCTTTGCAGGCCCAACATCGAACTGTTCGCAATACCGCAGCCTATCCGCCGTATTTGATTGTTCTGAGCAGCCAATGGAGTAAGCGCGCTGAGCAACTTCCACCAGACTCCGCGACGACGCTGCTGCTGCCGCTGTCTCGATACAATGCGCCTCTTCCTCCTTCCTATCTCTACGCGGCGTACTCTTATCTACTGCCAGCGACTCAATGTTACGACAACGGAGAAGCAAAGCTGGCTGGACAAAGGCACCACAAAGGCTGCAAACTTATGGGCGGGGTGGGAGAAGAAAGAAAGTGGTTGGCAGAAAAAAGTCGTGGATTATGGCAACCAGGCCTTAAAGAGAATACCATATGAAGAATGGGGACTCAAGTCGATCCCACCGCTTTCCAAGCGCAAAGAAACGGAAGAGTTATCGGGCAAGGAGAAAGTCGAGGTGTCATTTCCATCGACGCTTATACCACAAGAGAGTGTTCTGGAACTTTTACGGACACTGGGTACAGAGAGGCAGGGACTGCATAAGTCTAGGATGATATATTCCTTTATTGGAATGCCGATAAGTGCGCCCTTTGCGCTGGTACCCATGTAAGTATCTTCTACTCGAGTATGAAATTCATTTTAACAGAATTCTAGTGTTCCCAATCTGCCTTTCTTCTACCTCGTCTTCAGAGCTTGGTCGCATTGGAGAGCTCTGTCTGGCGCGCAGCATATTGATTTCCTACTTGACAAAAACCTCATAAAACCTACGCCGTCAAAGATTCTAGACGACTTATATTCCAAGGGGAAGCAACCTTTCGACGCCGCATTACTCAACGGCGCAGAGAAGTCGTCAACAACCTCAGATGGAATAGACTTAGAGGAGAGGATGGTGCTGCACAAGTCCAACGGAAAGCGAATCGCGGAGGCCCTGGAGATCCCGGAACTGGATGTCGAGTTGGATAGAGCTGTTTGGCAAGTCGAGAAAAGTCTTCGAGAAAAGCACGAGTTGAAGCAGGAACAACGAGACCTGAAGATTGCAAATTCTGAGACGAAAGAGAAGGAATGAGGGAATGAGCTTTGTGTCACGACATCCACGTTGCGATACTGTCTTGTTATGTACACTAGGTGTGAAGGGTCTTCGGGGCCAGATATTGCCTAGATAGTAGACTTAACTCAGTTGGCAAGAGCAGCACGAAATGAAATAAAATAATGGCACGACGGTTCAGGCTCCCGGAGATGCAGCAAACCGGCTACTGGAGTAGAGCCTATATCGGTCTCCCAAATCTCCTGGGGAAAACCTACATTGGCTGTACACCAAAATCTAGCGGTTTTGAATCTGACGAGACTCGCCTGGAAGATACTCACCCGGAGTTCAATCTCCTTCGTTGCATGCTGTACTTCGGTTGATGAATAATAACCTGGTTAGCGGCAAACAACTAGGTTACCAGGACTGAATAGCTATAGCCAAATAAGCCTATGCTAAGTAGATTTTTCGATGTGCTAATTTGTAGTAAGTACCGGCGCAATGAACTACTATGGAAGTTCTCTTTACCAGCAACAAACTGTGGGGATCATGAGAAGTCCAGAATCTTACCTAGCCTGCCTACCTATGTAGATATTGGCATGACGATCATACAACCCAGTAGTCACAACTAGTGCCTAAATTGCCATTCTACATTTTAAAGTGCCGACGCCTGCCGGTTGCTGCTGAAGAAAGGCACTCCAAAATCAGGCAAAGCAAGACAAAAGTCAAGCCCCAACGCGGCAAGTAGGCGCACAACCCAGCCAGCCCAGCCCGCATCCCCAACACCACCGACCAACCCCCAAGGGCAGGCTTCAGGGATCGTTGTCCAGGGGCCCCTTCGATAAGAGCCATAATTTAACCTTATCGGTACGTACAGGGGTATTTACCACCTCAATTTATTCTGGACATCCAGAAGCCGCGAAGCGTTCCCAAATTCCCAAATATCCACGCGCCATTCCTTACACATTCCTGCTCGAACAACAATGCGTGCCTCTCCAGAAGAGGACGACGACGAAGAAGAATATCACAGCGACACAATTATTGTTAAAAACGGATTACAGTGGCAAGTCGAAGACAAAACGGATAGCATGAGTAGCCCGGGAATTGACCTCGCGAAGATCAACACTCCTCGAAACCTCGAAAGCCCAGAACCTTTCGAGGAAGACCTCTCGGCCGCAAATTACGCAAACATAGATACCCAACCACAGCAAACACCTCTACGCACACAAAGGCCCAGAAACAGGATAATCGCGACAACGATGGAGGAGAGACTGCAACAGATGCCCAAGCTTCGAGAGCTACCGTGGAGGGATGGCGTAGAGGATGGAGCAGACAATGAAACTGGAGGAGAGTCGCGTCGGAAACAGATTAGATTTGGATGTTTACTGGCCACGCGCGGGGACATACAGGAAGTTCCATGCCAGAGCTGCGCAAATGGTCGGGGCAAGTTTAATGTTTGTGTCGCGTTGGATGGGTACTTCAAGGGGGCATGTGCAAGCTGCCAGCTCAGCGGTAGACCGAATCGCTGTAGCATAAAGAAAAACGACGGTTCGTAACAATATCAGAAATGACTTTGGGATGATAGCTAATATTACTGCTAGTAGGTGAACTTGTAGGAAGTCCCACTCTCAACCCACCGCTGGCTGAAGATGTCAGTCCTCTGAGGATTGTCGATCATCAAAAGATGGCAGCGGTTTACTCTCACGGCCCATCACAATCGGCAAAACGCAGAAAAACAGATGATACAGTACCGGAATGGGAGAGTGCACGACCACAATGGGAGCAGGAGCTGGGCGAGTCAGCAAGGCAACAACTAAATCAGATTGTTGATCGGTCGTGGGCTTCAATTAATGCCAATTCCCCAGCAGGAATGACAGGTGCACATCCAATGTTGAATGGAATGAACGGCTCGGCTGCTAGGCCCCAGGCAGGGAATAATAACCGCAATAATTCTTTGAGTTGGGCATCTGTGAACCAGCCGAATCCCATGTCTGGGCAGCAGTTCGGAAATGGGGGTGAAGGAAATGCAGCAGGCTTTCGAATCAATATGGAACAGGGCAGAAGTGAAGATACAATTCCCAACGAGGACGGCTCAGCAGCAATTGATGCTCTACCGAAACAGAAGCAACGACAGGTCTTTGGGTTGGTCAGCGGTTTGCAGGGTGGAATTGAGCATTTGCAGAGGGAACTGAATTCCCTGAAGAGGGCACTTGGAATCGATGATGGGAATTAGTCTGAGGCAAGGAGAGTTGGCTTATGGTGGTTAGATATTCGTATTCTTAATCCTAATCAATAGCATACGAGAAAGCTAGGACGATGCCCCAAGCTTCTCGCTTTAACGACTGTGAATACAAGTCAAGTTTTCTCGGAACTCGACGTGAAAGAAGAACTCCAATTACACACAACTGGTTCTTTCCAGAGTGCTGCAAATTCTGGCTGTAGATTAGTCAGAAATCTCCAAAGAGGATAATTTTCTGTTTCTGGTCAGTAGTGCGGAATGCTAAATGTTGTGGTTACTCAATCACTACGTCTTAATGGGTCTGTTTTCTCTCATTTCTCCGCGCAAGACATACAAACATACAAGCATAGACACCTACGATTGTTTTTTAAGTGGCCTAGCATGAAAAGGGTTTCTTCTCATCACTTACATCATAAGACATAAGACTGGCATCAGACTACTTGCTATCAACAATGTCCAAATAAGGACTAGACAATTGAAGCCAGGATAGGCCATAGCGCCAGGTCTCAGTGAGCTGCAGGCGGATAAGAGCTGCAGGTCGGTGGGCCCAGGCTCCTCTTGTTTCAACATCGACAAAACATTCCCATCATGCCTCCCACAGATAGCTGCAACACCATCGTTAGCTCCGGGCACAATATCTCCAATCCTCATTTCGATGGTCTCGATATTAATACCAGTCTGCAGAGCGGAGCTCGTCTAAATCTATGCAACCCGAGACCACGAACTCTCTCGAAACCGAATACTGCGAATAGCAATTATATTCCCTTCCTGGAACGATTGAAGAGAGTCCCTGAAGTACGACCATCGATACCATGGCGCCCAGGCCAAGAGCTTCCTCCAGAGAAAGCAGTAGATAGCCCTCGCGTGCAGCAACGGGGGGCTGTCTTGCTGTCTACTCGCGGTGCCATCATGCCGAATCCTTGCGAACACTGTGCTGGTGGTTATGGACGGTTTTCGGTCTGCGTGACGCTTCGGCATTGGTTTCAAGGGGCCTGCAGTAGTTGCGTCTTTACCTCCAAAGGCAACAAATGCAGTCTCAGGACCCAGACGTCTGGTGAGCTGCCTGTCTATATGTCGTACCCCTGGTTTAATGTCCAGCACAACATTAGAGCTTGCCTGCAAAGCGAGACTCCTAAAGCCACGTTTATATCTGAACACGCCTAAATTAGGACTCTCAGATCTCATGTAGGCCAGTGCTGCTCCTTCCCCTCGAAATGTAGGTGCAAGCAGAGCATCATCAACGAGCAGGGAACAAATAGACTGGAATCGAACTATTTACAAGTTGCTGACCAGATGATAGGAACGACCGATGGAAGACTCTTAAGATACTATACGGATGATCCAGAATCATATTCTCATGTTGCTGCTGAACAATTGAACAAAACAACCAAGAAACGCAAGAGGAGCTCGGTCACAGGCTCTGCACAGCAAGACGTCCAAGCTAAGGCATACACGAGCATCTATCCATCGCTAGATGTTCCCCGGTCTGCCTCTCCAGATCTCGATATGTTGATCCAGGCTCAGATTGCTCGCGAACAGTCCGAAGAACCTGACTCCCCAGTTCGGCTCGACATGCAGCCGAACCAGCGTCCGTCACAGCCAAATGTCGCAAGACCACGAGGGCCAGCAAAAGCCACAGCGGCTCCATCTCCGTATCAACTTTATTCCGAGGACCAGAGAGCGAATATGGGACCCTTGCTGCCACGAGATGCGGCTCCTATGTCTCAAACTGGTAAGGAGACTTCAACACCCATCTCCGCCACGTGGCAAATCCGTTCCAGCAATAATACAACGGGACCTACCCTGTCTCTTGTTGATTGCCTTCCACGAGCCAAGCAGCGGGAATTGTATGGCATCATCAGTCAGTGCCAAGGGGGGATTGATAATCTTCGAAGACAGCTCAGTTCCTTGAAGTCGTTTCTAGGCATCGAGGACGAAGAGTCTGGGAGCTGACGTGTATGTATACCAAAACCGAATATACATGAACTTTGAGTAATATGGGAGCTTCAGAGTTACCTTTGACAGTCCTACAATTACAAAATCTAGTAGGGGACATATGAGCTAGCCAAGCATCAATCGCCCTGTCTTGGATATATACGACGTTACACCGGGGAAATGAACATGTCGATAGCACAATCTCAGATGTCTCGTCGCCTTCCGCGTATAGACTGCTCAACACAAGCTTCTATTGAATTCAGGCTGTATCGCTTATTATGCCTTTCCTTTCTTTGCCGCAGCCGCGTTCATGTCGACCATCCAGTTTCTTGTCCGCCGAGAAATTCTCAGGATGCTACCCTCGCATCTCACTGCTTCCATAAGAGCTAGATGCGACATCTTCTCATCCAACATCCACGCCGGATATCTACCACAATCAGACGTCATATTTAACAAAGTTTGTCCTAAGGTAAGAGTCTGAGCTGAGGGCTCTTAGAGAATGACATTTCGGCCAAAGATTTCGCTGGCTAGTTATCCACTTTGTTCTGAGTCTGGTCAGTCACCCTAATTGAGCAAAGTTAGGTCCTTAGCCGCTGGCCCATGGTGTTTCATTGCCCCGTACACGAGTTCAAACGCATCTACTAGTTTTTGCAAATTCTAGATGAAGATCCGACACGAAAAGCATGTAAGCTAGAAAGATCGCAAGATTGGTACTAAAGGCGATGCACCAATCTATTTGACAAGGCTCGGGATTTGGTAGCAACTCGTCTTTTCAAGATTAAGCTGTTCACATTACTTTCATATGTTGAGTTCTTCACGTTCATTTCAGCTCCGAGCACGGTACGGAGGTTTCTACAGCCATTTTTGGACCTTCGGTTCTTGCAGTAACGCAGATGAGGCGCCAACCTATCTTCTTTTTATTGAGCTTGTATTGTTCCAAACACTAGTTCGTTAAGGTCCACGCAATCCGAAGCATATCTCAATATTGCTAGCATAGACTTTTCATGGGTTCTAGAAGATGTATTGAGTCTTAAGTATGCGATCACCTGGAAGGCCCTAAATTCGTCTATCGAGATAGCGTACCCGCTGGTTTTTACTAAGGTCGCGACTATGATGTCTAGTCTTCATCGCTTTGCTGTTGGCACTTCGCATATGCTGAAGGTTGCTCACTTCCCATACTAAACAATCGATCCGGCACAACGTCGCCCAAGTCTTCACTATCTGCTTCCGTACCAAACTTCACCCCGTCTCCACTACACACACACCACAAAAATTTCGGAAATGGATTAGGATATTTCGATGGTGCTACTTTTGTTTCTGGTGGGATCCTTGCCTTTGTACTCACACACGTCCACTTGCTTCTTCTCGCATGCTTCCTACCTTGAAGCGTAGCAGTGCTTCTACCTCCTATAACAGCGCTCTGCAGCTGTTAGAGACGCATAACTTCACACTCAACCCTCTCGTTCGTTCCAAGGACGCCTTCCGGCCGAGGAAATGGACCTCCGTGCAGCCTCCAGCCTCCAACCGATAAACCAACCGATTGGCTCGTTGATCGTACAGCATGGAGTCTCTTCAGAATGGGCACTTTCTCTCGGACCAAGATTGTGATAAGGCAATTGAAGAGTCATCGCCGGCTGGTAATAGGGAATCAGATATGGAAGCTGGAAAGAAGTCTGCTACTCCACGATCAAGAACTTCGGACCCGGCTCCTCAGAGCGAATCTGTCCAGATCCCCCGCCGGAGCAGCTCAAGCCAGTCCGGATCTGGTACGCTATCATTGCGTCCGAGCACAAGCACGTCTTCTAATGCACCAGCTTTACCATCTCCATTAAGAAGCAATTCTTCGAAATCGTCTGAGATCAATAATGAAGGAAACAGCGCTAGTCTTGGCAGCCAGTATACAACGGATTCACACAGCTTTCCGGGTCTACGACGAAGCCAGAGTTCAGACAGAATAAAGGGCAATGAGGGATGGAGCCGGAGAATTAATCGCCGACCGAGCCATCCACAGCAGATATTAAGGCAGAATTCGGCTCGAACATTCCAACGAGAACAAAATTCCCGTCCGGGTACCCCACGACAGATCAGGGATCTTGGTCATGATTATTCTCGATATCCTCCAAGCACGGACCTGAGTATAGATAATGGGAGATATGCAACAGTAGCGGAAGTCAACATACCACTTCTTCGGGCAACGACGAACAACCACCACGATAATGCTCAAGTAAACTTGGAGAGATGGCCAGACGACAGACTCGAGGTCTTCGATCCCTACTCCGGTGGAGACAATGGCTTTATTATGTACCCGAACGAGGATGAAGCAGATGACAAGTTTCATCTTCCGGCTGACGACGATGACATAACTTTCAGGCCGAAGCTGAAAGATTACCTGGATCGGCGGAACGCGATATCTACCTGCGGTGCCATATTCCTCATCCTTGACGTCCTCTGTATCTTCGTCGTTCTTCCCTTCTTAACATGCCAAAAGAGCCTTCTGTTGCCAGAACGAGACAGAGCCATATATTCAAAGGACTCTGCATGGAACGTCAATCACAACAAACACAGACTTCTCAAGGGTGTTCGGCAAGGCTTGATGGACCCAGATACGCCAGAGATCGCCAAGACGAGGAGAAGTACCTTGAATGGCTCGACTCTAGAGCTGGTCTTCAGTGACGAGTTCAACGAAGATGGTAGAACTTTCTACGAAGGAGATGATCCATATTGGTATGCACCAAATTTCTGGTACGGAGCCACGCAAGATTTGGAATGGTATGACCCGGATGCTGTCACAACAGCCAATGGCACTCTTCAGCTGAAACTGGAGCGTTTCCGTAATCATGATCTTGATTTCCGATCAGGAATGCTACATTCTTGGAATCACCTGTGCTTCAAAGGAGGAGTCATCGAAATTTCCGTCTCGTTGGCTGGACCAGCTGGAATTCCTGGGCTCTGGCCAGGAGCGTGGACAATGGGGTGAGTAACTCTCGGGAGACACGTTCAATATCATTCTATATATCAGCTTCGTGTACTGAATAAACATTAGGAATCTCGTCCGTCCAGGTTATCTCGCTACCACAGATGGCGTTTGGCCTTACACTTACAATTCCTGTGATGCAGGTATAACTACCAACCAGTCATCCTCAGACGGGTTATCCTAACTCCCAGGCCAACGACTAAATTCCTGCACTTGCAAAGGCGAAGACCATCCCAACTGCGGCACAGGTAGAGGCGTTCCCGAGATCAACATTCTCGAAGGATCAGTCGCGAACCGAGCCGGCATCGTCACGCAAAGTTACCAGTCGCACCCTTCGATGTCTGGTATCGACCCAATTGCGACTTCATGGCTCTCCCTGACCCAACGATAACACAAATGAACACGTACTGCCGAGGCCCCTTCCAGCAAGCCATCAGCGCAGTCGCCACCCTGAATAACTCCTGGTACGACGGTAGCGAGTACCAGAAATACGCCTTCGAATATGTGCCTGGCACTGATAAAGGCAAAATCGCGTGGTTTGTCGGCGAAGATCCGACATTCATCTTGGATGGACGAGCGATCGGAAAGAATGGCAACGTCAAAGCGAGACAAGTCTCGGAGGAACCAATGTCTATTGTCCTGAATTTGGGGATCAGCCATTCGTGAAGTGAGATCTGGATGGAGGATTTGGGATTCCCAACTGTTATGCATGTGGACTATGTGCGGATCTACCAGAAACCGGGGCAGACAAGTGTAACTTGTGATCCGGAAGGGTGTCCGACGATGGAGTATATTAAGAGGCATCCGGAGGCGTATCGGAATGCGAATAAGACGGTATGTTGGCTGACGTCGATGCGATGATTGAGATTTACTGACTTGGCTTATAGCTTTGGAGTCAAACGAGTTATGAATGGCCAGCTCATAAACTGGGTGGATGTCCGGCACGAGGCCTTTAATTCTATTGCGCATTATGTTCTTGGGACAGAATGAGGCGATGCATATTATGCAAGGCTGTTGGTAAAGACAAATATGGATTTGACAGGCCTGATTCTTTCTTTGGCGCCTGTTTTGAATAGAGGCTCTGTGATACTCGGCGTCCAGAAAGGCTATTCGTTCAGCCATACACACGGCAAGGGCGTGTAAAAATACGGCGGTTTATTTTCCGTATATATACAGGGAGGTAGATGGTGCTCGCTCGATTGCTTTGCTCGTTGTACAGATACGCATATCAGGTATAGATCTGGAGCTGCTTGTATGCTGGAAGCATTCAAAGGAAGAATAGTAATTGTTCCAATCACCGAACTATGCACTGAAGACCCCTATCCAAGCAGACGTCCATAACTTGAGGCCTAAACTCATTTGGACAAGATGTGGCCGGGTTGAGCTAGCTGTATCTTCTCCACGGTCCCTACCTACTCTTTACTGCCAAGAGGAGACAAGAATCGATATCTAGAAAATGCTTGTACCCTAAGTCTCAAGCCGAAAGAGCCACCTTCATCTACCGCTCCTTTTCCAAAGCCGAATCACCCCAACTACCAGGCAATAGCCGATGCTCGAATTAAGGCCCGTGAGTAATCGATCCAACGTTTGCTCGGGGGCCAAGCGGCCGAGCTACTCCGAATATCTAAGCGAGAGGCCCCGAAGAAAAACACACTCAACCCCGCAGTGCGGCGATTATTGTCAGGCTCTACCTTGCAATCCCTGGATTTGCGGGGGAGGGGCCGCGGAGACTTCGATGCAGCTTTTCGGCAGTTTCTTGCGGACTTGACGGGGTAGATTGATGTTCGGCATCAACAAAGAGCTTCAATATTTACTTCATCTCGGCTAGCAAGTCGCGGTCTTGGCGAACAGTCTCCGAGAGGCCGAACTCTGGTGTTGTTCTGTCCCCACATGTGAACCCCGCCATGGGGGGAAACACATGCTTAGAGATTCTTAGCTCACAGTATCTGGAGAAAGCTCTAGGGAATTCCTAAGACCTTTGAAATTTTATGTTCATTTCTTGCTCTGAAAGCAGAAAGACAACACAATTTCAGCATAGCAAAGATGGCCATTAAATCTGCAGAATCGGAATTCCGCATTCTCATCGTTGGCGGTGGAATCGCAGGCTTAGCAACTGTAAAATTCCCAACGAATGTTCCTACTTTACAGCATAACTATACTGTACAAGTTTCTGACACGCCATACAGGCAATCGCTCTTCGTGGTCCTAACCGTCGCATTCTCATCCTCGAACAATCATCTCTCAACCGCGAAATCGGCGCCACAATCTCCCTCCAACCAAACGCCTCACAGTTCGTCGAGAAGGAATGGAACCTCGAATCAGATCTGCGCGCCAAGGGCTCCATGATTGACAAAGCGTTCCGGATTTGCTCGACTGATGGCACGGAGCACAAACGTATTGACTTGACTGCGAAGTCCGAGTATGGCGGTGATAGGATGCTGTATCATAGACAGGACTTGCACGAAGTGCTGAAGAGTGCGGCTACGAGTGAGACCAGAGAGGGTTTGCCGGCGGAGATACTGGTAAAAAGTAAAGTCGTCAAGTGTGACTGCGAGGAGGGGTCTGTGGAGCTGGAAGATGGCAGGGTATTGGATGGATTTGATCTCATTGTTGCCGCGGATGGTATAAGGAGTAATATTAGGAGATTTATAGTTGGTGAAGAAGTGAGTTCGGTGAGGACAGGCCAAGCAGCATATAGGATGATGATCGAAGCATCGAGGGTTGGAGACGATGAAGATATTCGCAGGTTCTTGGATCCCAGAGAAGCGGTCACGACTATGGTCATGGGGCATCAGAATCGGCTGATAATGGGGCCTGCGCGAAATGGGGACGTTTACAGCATCGTAGCTATGGTTGCAGACGGTAAGAGATCGCTCCATAGTTTGGAGGTGTGCTGAAATCATGGGTGCTCAGTGTCAGACCCGTCGATCAAAACGTCTTGGACGACTAAAGGAAGCCTTGAAGATCTTTTGGAAGCTTTCAAAGAGTTTCCTGACTGGTGCAAGCGATTGTTTCGACACGCGCCTGAATTGGGACTCTGGCAATTGCGTGACTTGGTTGGGACCCCTGCTTTTTGAAGTTTTTCCTTCTACGTGAGCTGACATGAGTATTGTTAGGATCCCATCAAGACTTGGACGAAAGGCAAAGTGATCTTAATCGGCGATGCAGCACATGCCATGCTACCAACGCAAGGCCAAGGAGCGAGCCAAGCTATTGAAGATGCTGTAGGGCTTCTCTGTGACACGAAGACATGACCTTGTAGCTGAACCACCATCGTAGGAGGCAATAGGAACTTTTTTCAGAGATGTGCAGGGAAATCCTTCGCAGCTGGCAGTCCGGTCAAGGTTAAAGGTTTGTCCCGTATTATCTGAGCTGGCTGCATCCATGCTGATTGATCCTTTAAGCTGATCGATGAGACACGGCGTCCACGAGCGACACAAATACAGCTTTTGAGTCGGGAAAGCGCAAAGCCGGCGACCGAGAAGGGCGACAAGAAGATCAAGGTGTACGTGAAAACTCGGAAGAAAGCCCTTCCTATCGAAAATGATGAGTTGACGTTTTGCATGCAGATCACCGGACCAGTATATGGACTACTGCTGTACTTACAATGGGGCGAGGGCATGGCGTGAAGAGCATAGGACTACCGACATTCTGAAAAAATTGGAGGACTTGACGGTAGAGGGCTGACAGATTTTGCGGATTGCTGGCTTCTTCTTCCACCCTGATTCTTGAAAGCCCGATATCAAAGGCCGGAGTAAACCTACTCTCTTTCGTGCTTTCTATTATGATCCTTGATAATTATAGTTATCGTAGTCGTTCATATTTCCCATCCAATCCCACAATTCCTGTACATCTAGATTGTCAAATGGCAAATCGCCCCCATTGGTATGAAATTGTGGCGCGTAATTGTTCATAACTGGAGCGGACATATGCAAACTCATATCGAAGCCGACTGTCTCGCTGTGATGAGGTACGTTGTCAACGTTGTCTTGGTAGATGCTAGATTGTGTAGCGTCGGCTACCTGACTATTCGAAGTGGCGTTTTGATAATGCTGTACTGCCTCACCATGTGCTTGGCTGTTTGTGTGGGTTTCTGGTGGATGTTCGATAGCTGTTCGAGGTTGCTCATCATGAGTGAGGGAGCGAGACTTCGGTTTGCCAGATTTTTCAGCTTGCGATCGGTCCACATATGATCGCACTTGCTGGTATATCCTCAACACTCCTGGACTATGTCAGTCTATATATCGGTAGGCGATTCATTCATACCTCGAATAAAAAGATCATTGTGTTCGCATCTCGAGAATTGGTCCGCCGTGTATTCAACGCATGCTTTCAATAGCTGTGTGATAGTATTTAGCAAGATTTACGCGAAAGCAAGATTGATGCGAAAATTGAGAATGTCGAAACTTGCCTCAAGATCAGCAGCCATGCTTCGGCTCCCTGCATTCTTGATCACCGATATTCCTAATACGATACAGGCCATCAGAGGCGGACCGGCGGTCATGATTCTTGACTGCACATTCCGATCCGATAGTTCAATCGTCAGCCTTGCAATTGATCGAGCACTGTTGACACAAATCGCTTCACCTGCCAAAAGTCGAAGTTTGGAAGAATCGTCGAAGTTGTATTTCGCAACTTCCGATTGGAATGTGGACGCAGGTGCGATCAAAGCAGCTCGATGGAGAGCAATGAGTGCTTGATAGTATTGTATAGAGAGTAGAGCTGCGAAATGGAACTCATGATTTGAGCAGAAGAGATCATTCCCTGGTCGAAATGCTTCTGGTACGTCTCTGGCCCACGACAGAAGGGATCGGTCAAGTCTCGCCGTATCGGACAGAATCTCCTGTGCAGTTCGCTCTCCAGGCTTGTGCCCGTAAATGTGTTGACAGATCAGACCTTGATACTGGGCCAGTCCCACTATGCATTGGATCGTCAGTATTTGCTTATCAATATCGCTCTGAAGTATGTCTGCAGAAACCTTCGACCCTCGAAACAATGAGAATAGAAGAAATAGAACTCCTCAATACATACTGTGCCATTGCAGGAAATCATGACCAGGTGGTCGTTGATCGGGTCCAATCATGTGGTCACGATCGACGTTGAGTATCGTTGCGGGCCGTCCAGATTCCAGTTGCATCATTTTTTCCAAACAACAACAGATTGCCCAGATACGCGCGTGAAATAATCGGTCAGTTTTGTTCTGCACAGCGTGTTGATTGGAAGGACTTCTATGTGAATGTCGATGGAGACCGAGTGTGAACGCTATGCGGATTGCCATTCCAGCCGTCTGCCACCCAAGACCATCACGATTGCGTCCTCTGTATGCGATTGTGAATAATAGAAGCGCTTGGACAGCATGGAGATAAGGCATCACAACGACGTGACCAAGAAGGCCGGCTGCTGCCTCAAGATACTTAGTTCCGTCTACTGTAATCCTGGGCGACCTTTCATCTGCTCCTAGACTCAAGATAAGATATGCAGACACCAGTAGAGGTCCTTGCTCATGAGACAGGCTTTTAAGTGAGGGAAGGCTCGCGAAATGCTCTATGGTGCTTTTCATCTTGTCAATGTCGAATAGAGGGTATATCGGGTGTATCTTCTCGAAGAACACGGAAACATATCGGTCACGAAGAACAGCCTCTGGCAGATCTGGTAATGATGCACCAAGAGAAATGCTCAATTCTTCTGCATGGCGCATTCCATGTCGAAAGTTATGGGACAGAGGCTGTATTTGAGCTGTCTCCAGGTACACGTCAAGAGATTTCACCAGACATTGCGAACTGCTGCCGCCCATCATTTTTACCCGATCGGTCTGAACATCGGTGTTGAATGTCATCTCATACGGCTGTTGAGCTGGAGAAATCCCGACATCATGACTCCGAGGTATAGACGCAGAAGGGCTATGTTCCAATGGTTGGCTGACGTCCGGTCTTGCAATTGTGGACAAGGACCCTGGCGAATGTGTGGAAGCGTGCACCAGACTCCTCCCATCGTTTGTCTGGCCAAGAGATGGGTTTGCCTGTACAGACTCTGATTGAATTATCCATTCCCGAATGACTGTGAGCTCCGGCATCTTAGGATCAGTCGTGGTACAGACGTCGTCTCTCAGGCGGCAATTCCGACATTTTGGATAGTCAGTATCGCATTTGACTTTTCGACGTCGGCATGCATTACATGCCATCGATAGCCGCGGCCGTTTTGCTGGTGGATTGTCTCCATCCATAATGAAGCTTCAGTGGACGTGAAGTTGTGTTGGCGAGAGAATGTCCTGTATTGTACTGAGACTGTGGTTTCCCCGCTTCCCCCCTCCCCCACTCCTTCCGAGAAGTCAAGTTGGTGAGCTGAGACAGAATTTAATTAATCCACCGTTTCTGCTGCGTTCGAGTTCAAAAATATTTGGCACGCATACTGAATTTCCTAAGTTCTGACATTTCTAGGGAGCGAAAAACCCAGATCGTGGACAACATCTAGCTCGGTCGAAGATATATTCACCTACTCGTGGAGTATGATTGCCACCTTATCCAACAGTATGCCCTTGGATAGCACCAGCTCATACATTTATTTTGAATTTACAAAATAGTAAACCAAAAATAAAATTTCTATTTGATGAGGTTATGTGGAAAATCGGATTGCTTTTTCCTCAAAGAGATTACTTAGCATCAGATTTCACAGAGCATTTTACAAGAGACATGAATTCGTGATTTTTAATGGATATAATATTGTTCTGAGCAATAGTCACATTGAAACTGGTCCATTGAGCTTCCAAAAGTATCATCCTAGGCCCTAATGTACGGTATTCCTGTCAGTTTGAAAGCTCTCTCCGTCAATTCGGGCTCCACTGATGGGCGTGAGCGATTGTATGGGCACTCTACCCCATCACGCTTTGCGATGTTAGTTCCAAGATGACGCGCATTTGGCCAGTGTGTGGTTCCCAAACGCTCTGCAGCAGTGTTAGCAACGTGATCGTATACATAGAGTGAGGACGAGTACCTTCAAACGCTCTCTTCTTGCGGATCAGATCCTCCTGCGTTGCTTCCGAGACGGGCATGTAGCAAGTGTAGATTGCCATCCGATCCTGCTTGCTCGTAGTTGGAACATTGTAGTGGGGAGTTCGTGAATCCCAAAGGATGAGATCACCCGGTTCAGCGCACACCTTGATCCATTCAAGACCGTGGTCCTTCAGCCACTTCATGCCATTATCAGTGAAGCCATACCATTCTGGGGTCCAGGCTGGAATCCTAGGCTCATCTGCCATGTCTTTGTGGAACTCCTCACTGATAATATGGCCGCCCTTGCACACGATGAGGCCACCATCATTAGGGCCACAAGGTTGCAGATTTACAAGACCTTGAAGACATCGAAATCCAGGTTTGGCGGGATCTTGGTCTTGGTGTGGCCATGGCTTGTTCGCAGGGAAGTCGGAACGGTCGTGGAATCCAATGTTTATAGCATCAAACGACACGATAAGATCCCGTGTGCCGTGAACCTTCTCGAACGTTTCTACAACTCCTGGCTCCGAGCGAATCTGCCACACAAAATTCTCATGCGGAGCAGCATAATCCAGAACCATTCCCTTCTCGTTGATGACAGGAAGTTTGGCTCTCTTGATCGTGCTTGGGTCATTCCGATCGAATCCAAGATCACTGAGTTGGCTTTAGTACCGATACGTAATTGTGGAGAACTGAGTAGCATACAAACTCTCAAGGAAATCGTAGAATGCTCTTCCGTAGTCATCGGCACGCTCTCTAGGTACTGCCCCCTTCACGACAGCATAACCGTCCCTAACCAGGTCATCACGGAAGTCACCGTAGATGGGTCTAATCTGAGCAGCGGTGAGACGGCTGTCACTGAGAATCTTCTTTACGCTGGGTGTTGTCGAAACATCAACAGGACGCTCTACCTCGATTGCTGAAGGTGCCATTCTCTGTGATGTGTATCGTTCTTAGATTTGGGTGGGATAACTGAATCGGTAGAAGTTAGAGAAGTGAAGGTGACAAATGAAGTGCTGGAGATGCGTCTGCTACACAGTTACTCCACATCTTTGTTCTCATCCCTTAAGTATGCAAGCGCTCAGCATACACAGTGATAAGCAT
>JAFJYH010000233.1:0-73159 GCA_017365405.1 Cadophora malorum | reverse complement strand
GAGACGTGGAGGAGGGAGGGGGAAGGGTTGGTGATGTGAGGGATTTGGTAGTTGTGGTTATTGTGGGAGGGTAGCAGAGTTTGATGATGCGGGGAGAGATGCTAGAGATGGCGTAATTCCAGATCATGTCTTGGATTTTGTTGGGAGCTTTGGGAAGACGGTGAACTTGGCGGCGCCGGTGGGTTGAGCATTTGCTCTGGTTGATGAAGAGGAGGAATCCATGGTTGATGGCTTGATTATTGCTGGATTGGGGAGAAGAGAAGTGTGAAGCGAGAACTGCTGTTGTGTTGTTGAAGCGAGGTTGGTATCGGATTTGCTTGAAGGACGAATCTTTGCTCTTGGCAGATATCGGAAGCTTAAGGAGAAAGGAAAAGGAAGAGTAAGACTGCAGAGGGGATAAAAGGATATACTTCATGCTGTGGTAGCATCGCTTAAGTGCTGAACCTTTTGGTATTGTGGTTCACGCACAATAGGATGGATACTATTTCCGCCGGCTCACTCGCTTATCCTATTGTTCAACGATTCTGGCGTGAAAATTCATAGAATTGATATTTGGAATGGAGAAAAGAATAGTCACTTCCCGCACAAGTGTTGGATGGACGTATTAAGCTTAAAGAGTTATGATGGTGGAGCGTACCTGTATCAGCTCAACTGACCGCTGATCTATGGATCCCAGCTGACATCCTGAAGATCTGAAGCCCTTGACAATAGCAAGGCGATAAGCGAGGGGGTTTTCAGGGGCTCTCGCCAAAACCAATGAGCAAAATGAAGGTGAAGTCTATCAGAGAATACCACTGCGAAACCATCCAAATGACATCTATTCTGTCATTCAAGATTTATGTGGAAGTGCTGGCAAGATATTGGCACAACTCACGGATCTGAAAAGTGATATCTGGGCTATTTTTTACTATGGTGATAAGTCTCAGATTCGTCTTCCATTTAGAAATTCGCAGATAGGATAACACAGTGCATTGCAGCTGATAGAACCGTGATTCATTCAAATGCCCCAGGTGAGATTGCTCTGATTGAAACTCGATGGAAGCTGGCTGTTGCTCTGATAGAAATATTTTGGAAAAAGTTGGCCAGCCAAATCAAGCGTATCTTCACCGTTCACCACCGACCCGGCGGACGTTTGTGAACATGAAGAACATTGTTGTAACCAGGACGATACGATATGAAATCTGTTTCCCTGTGTTTTCAAGTGATGAGTTCTGCGAGAAGCCAAGGACCTCCATCTGCAACTGCACGAGCCAACTTCGAGATTGGGGACAAGGGAGGGACATCGACCCTGATCCTGATTGAAGTCCTCGCTTAAGATGTCAAGACCTCACAAAGACCACATCGTGATCCAAGCTCGCACTTTGACAAGCTGACAGGCCCAGGATATGCCTCGGTATCAGCTGTCAACTCTTCAGTACGGCCGCAAATATCCTATCCACAATCATTTTGTTGAGCATTCAAGACCTCATTTCAAGCGGTCAAGGTTACGAATGCTGCTTGCCTATGAAGGTCTTGGGACCGAATTTCTCTTGGTAGGAGCTTAAACTGGTACGCGGCGCGAAGAGGTACAGTATCAAGTGGGATGGCAAAAGGGACAAGGATCCTCCTGCCGATAACATCGTCGGCATCATCGCTCCCAACAGTTTGAGGAGCAATTTTGTGCCATGTGGGGTGCATTGATGATTTTTTTCCCCTCTATAACATTTCAAGATATATATATCTTAAGTAGAACAATTCTTGTTTGACCTCTACGAGCACCTATTGTTGATTTTGAATTGTATGTTCACAAGTCGTCAAGCAGTTCTACCAACGTCCAGTTCCCGTTCCCGTGTGGGTTTTGCATTTATTATTTTCGTTTTCGCAATTCCTGAAGATGTGCAAAGCGAGGTTTCTATTGGCAAGAGACCGATTAACTGATTTCCTCAAAGTTTTTGATTTTACATTAGTCAGACTTGCCCTCGCCTGCTCGTTGTCATCATGCCTTCAAGAGTAGAGCCCGAAGAGGCACCTCTTCTCACCTCTCCAACATCAGCACCAACCAAACCACTCTCACAATTCAAACGTCTGTCACCGGTAGTCGGACTCTACGAGCCCCCCAAACTCTCATCACCATCCTCCCCCAACGACCCAACCACCATCCTCTTCTGCTCCTGGATGAACGCCACCCCAAAACACATCGATTACTACACTCGCACCTACATGCGTCTCTACCCCTCCGCCCGCATCATTCTCGTCACAATCACCACCAAGCAATTCATGTTCGAGACCGAATCCCGTCGCCGGAAAGACGTCGCTCAGGCAGTCACCGCACTCCTAGCCCATGATCCAGATATCCAGAAATTGCACGTGCATTCGCTGAGCAACGGCGGCGCGAAAAGAGTCTACAACATCGCTGCTTCGTATAAGACTACTACTGGCAGGACACTGCAGATGAAATCCCACGTCATCGACTCCGCGCCTGGGATCCCGAGATTCCGGAGAGATATCCACGCTCTCGCCGTGCCAGCGAGGAAACTACCCTTGTTTCCGTGGCTGATGTTCATGTCTATCACGTACGTCGTTGTATCTGTTGTGTATGTTGCGGTGAATTGGATGCCGAAATCTTTCTGGCATCAGCTTGTTTGGGGGCCGACGTTTGCGTTTTATAATAAGGAGTTGTTCGATGAGAAGTGTTTGAAGGCGTATGTTTATAGTAAGGAGGATTTGGCGATTGATTGGAGGGATGTGGAGGCTCATGCGAAGACTACGGAGGGGAAGGGATATAGGGTTTTGAAGAAGTTGGTTGAGGGCGCTGAGCATGTGCAGATGTTTAGGGGTAAAGGGGGCGAGCAAGATTATTGGGGTTGGGTGCAGAGGGTTTGGGGGTTGGGAATTGGTGTTGGTGAGAAGTAAGTATTGGAATAGAGGTTTGTTGCTGTGAGATACTTCGATGAGATACACTTACGGATGTAATTGTAAGGACGAAGATAGAAGGAATGAAGGGCAGTGCATGAAGAAATTGAAATAGAATAGATAGCTCTTCCAAGTCGTAAGCAGCTGCCAGCATTTGAAGCCAAAACGGTCCAGACATAATACTAGAGGTCTTCAGGATCGATTATCCTGCAGTTTTCAAGAAAAAGTAAAAATATCGATTTGGTATACTCGCAAATCTTGCAATTCCGGAAAGCAGCGCTACCGCCTCAACGACTCGTCAAAGCTACTCAATTGCCTCTCCATCAGTCACATCCGTCGAGTTTCCCTCATCCACAGCCTTAGCCTCCTCCAAAACCTTCTCTCCAAAGTCTTCCATCCCAATCTCCTCTCTCCACCACCCTCTAAACATCTCCATCCTCCTAGTCGCCTCTCTCGCCATTTCCTTCCCCTTCTCCGTCTTCATCATCCCCTCGAGCCTAAAAAGCTTCCAGTCCATCATCTCCACACTCCCATGCATATTTCTCTTTGTTCTCGCACCCCCGTAAGTAAACAGTCTCCCAATCCCAACAGCACCAATAGCGTCAAGCCGATCAGCGTCTTGTACAACTGCCAGTTCCGGGTACTGAGCTATGAAGTTCACGACTTGAGATGGGTTTTTAATCTCTGAGCTGAAGGATATGCCTAGACAAATTGCTTGGACTTTTTGTGCGAGTGACTTGGAGGCGCCCAAACTGAGGAGGAGGTCTCGAACTTGGGTGGTAGGGTCTTGGCCTTCTGTGAGGTATTTGCGGTCGCCGACGTCGTGGAGGAGGGCGCTGAGGGTTATGACTGTTGGGTCGAGGACGGTAGAAGCTTGTTTGTCATTGGTAACTAGGGGGTGGGCGGATTTGGTTGAAGAAGAGATCTCGTGGGCTAGGCCGACGACTCTTTTGATGTGGTTGAAGTCGTGAGAGCCATCGAATTGGTCCATGTATGTCTCTACATAGTCTGTGACCTTCTCGATCAAGTCATAGTCGGTGGTCATGCTTGAAAGCGTCGACACATTCAGATTTCTCTCTTCGAAATTTGGTACAAGTTGTCGAGGTTCCAAGAGTGGACGTGGTGATGTCGGGGATTGAAGTGATTCTTAAAGGATTGATTGTGGTTATTGCAGCACAGTTTTGGTCGTACAGAGATTCAAAGGAATGTCCAATGCGACTAATCCGCCGAATGTTCATCTCATTCAATGTTGAGAGGAAACAATCTTCGTGGACGACGTGTTTATTCGTACTGACGCTTGGACACAAAACGCGCACTCACGTGTTGTTGATACTGTGCTTGCATGGGTGCAAATTAGGCAACAGCCTACTGAGAAAGGTCAAGACTTTGAGGGTATGATCTGGAGAAACTTTTCGAAATACTTCGCCATGTAGCAACACATTGACAAGACATATGTGCCACATGGCCCATGACCTTCCCACGTTCCGGGAGAACCATCATCAGAACCGAATGCCCCACTTTTCTTCCATCTTGAAGTAACCAAAAAGAAGAATTCATCTCAACCAACGCATGTAATACTGCGCGAGTAATGGTCCTGAACGGGTTTCTTCATAGCAATATTGGTCCCTCCTTCCCTCCCTGAAAATGGGAGACGGCAAGATGCATACCATTCTCGTTGCCCCTTGTTCTAAAACCGGCTTTGGCCGTTGAAAGATGAATTTCTTTTTTGCATTTTTGTCGTATCATTGACTCCAGAAAATCATTGTGCACTTTTTGTGGTCAAATACAGAGCATTGCGGTCCTTTTTGCAATGTTTAGCGTTTTGACGATTTGTTTACTTACGCCAAGAAATCGCTTCCAGTAGTGTTACTTCCGCAGCAACGAGAAGCAAGAGGACATCGCCCTATTTGCTTGCTGTAGATTGCTATAAAAAGGATCAAGGAAAGATGTGTAAATGATCGGAAGTAGGTCAGGTTGAGATAAGCCTCTGCCTCGAGGTGCCTGAAGGAAATTGGAGGAGAGTGAACAATTGGACTTTCGTGAATTGTATTTCAAGCAGTGTTCAGAATGCGCGTGCCAGGCTTCTCTCTCGAAAAGCAATATCAGGGACAGCTGTTCGATCTCGAGAGCCTCAAGCGACGATATCCACCCGCTTGATCTTACACTTCACTCACACAAGGGGAAGAAAACCCCCATTCCCAATTTCATTCCCAATCAACCTAGACCACCCAGCCCTCCCATTCCTTCACAACATCCCCCGTCTTCCCAATCGTCGCAAATTCCCTCAAACTCTCCGTGTTAACCCTATGCACAACTTCTGCATCAAACCACTCATCACCCTCCCCCTTCCTCCAAGCCGCCGTCGCATCCTCCACAAAAATCACCTCCCCAGCCTCCCCATCCGTTCCATCCGCAACCTTCAAGTTTCCAGCCATACGCGTTGTCGTATTAACGCAATGATCCGTCGTCAGACCTGCGAGATACAGCTTGCCTGGCTCGCCAGCGAAGTGCTCGCGGAGCACTTCCTCGAGATTCGTGCTGATGAAGCCGGAATTGACGGTTTTGGTGATGATGAACTCGGAGGGGAGGGGTTTGGCGAAGGGTTGGAAGGAGAAGCCTGGTGAGGAAGGGTGTAGTGGTGAGCTGGGCAGAGTAGAAGCGTGTTGTACGTGGATTATTTTGTGGCCGGGAGGGGATGTTGAAGAGGCGGTTGACGAGAGGAGTTTGCGGTAACTGGTTAAGAGGGACTCGGTATTTTGCTCGAATGATGGATTGCTTCTTGAAGGACCCCAGTGGGTTGGATGGGTGAGACCTTGTTGGACGTCGATCAAAATAAAGGCTGATCTCGGCTGTGGAGTTGGCGCCATGTTGTTAACGATCTAGAAGAACTGAACTTAAAGCACTTGAGATACCCTTCGTCTCCGATTACTCTTCCAAGAATATACACCAGGACTATGAGTCGATGCCTTTGCAGACTTTTACTTGACTTTATAAAGATATCGGGATATGAACTGTTCAAGGAAGCATGACCAAGAATCTGCTTAGAAATTTTAAAGGCGCCACTACAAGTAGGCGCTGTCACCTGAAGGGCGGAATTACCGAAAGTGGGTCCTGTGTCCGTTACTTGAGTACCTCTCAGTAATATTTTTCTACTTTGAACTCATGGGAAAACAATTGATCAATGCACCCAGGAAGAGCTGCAATTGTGGAAAGCGGAAGTCAATTAGCTACCAGGATTTGCCAACCATTTCCTTCCCATCTATCGTCAGTCATCAGGTCGTATCTCGCAAAACAAAATGCCAATGCTTTTTTCCACAGCGCCATATCCCTAACCCAGAATGCCGTGCAACCACAGAGCTAAAGAAAACTCCAACGCAATGCCCATTATTTATATCCCATAAGTCCTTTGATTCACAATTACTTTCTTCTGGATGATGAAGCAACTGGCTCAAATGCATCATCGTCATCAGAAATCTCATCATCGCTCAAGTCCTTGGCGGCCTGACTCTTTGCTTGTGATTGCGAGAAGTTGAGCTGCGTCTGCCGTCCTCTCGAAGTCGTAGCAGCAGCTCGTCTTGGTTGCGACTTGGTAGGCACAGGCTCATCCAGCATGATAACATCGTCGTCATCCTCATCATCGCTTGGCTCCTGAGCCTTCTTCCGACTCTTTGCAGGTGTCTTCGCAGGTGCCTTTGCCTTGGGAGCAGCCTTGGGCTTTGCAGGAGCTCTCTTCGTCGCCGGAGCCTTCTTTGCTAGAGCCTTCTTGGTGGTAGCTGAGATCACCGACTCATTATCGTCGTCACTTGCTGCGACGGCCTTCTTTGCACCTCGCTTGGCTGCGGGCTTTGGTGTATCATCTTCCTCCTGATCGTCGTCATCGACAAAAACATACGAACCAGGCTGATCAGCCCATTCACCGTCAACATCAGAGTCCCATCCTGCAGGCACAGGCTTCAGAACACCCTTTCTCTTTGGCTTCTTCACACCAGCTTTGAAGTCAGCATTCTGCTTCTCGCGCAAGCGCTCCATAGCGGGCTCGAGATCGTCTTCCTCGTTATCCAAACCCATCAAGTCTCGAACTCCCGTAGCAAGACTATCGACGATGAAAGTGTCCATGGCGTGCTTATCATCCTTCTCGACGAATTGGGTGACAGCATCTCCAAAAGGCTCCTGGGGGAGAATCTTGAGTGACTGAGCTGCAAGAAACTCGTGGACGAGCTTTCCAACCTTAATGTTGTCGTTAGTGATAGCAGCCAGGACCTCGGCATCGGGCATGTCCTTCGAATCATAGTTTGTTTTCCCTGAAGCTGTTAGTGAGGTCCGATTCTCATGAAAATTCCGACTTACGACTCGCTGTCTTCTTTCGGTAGAATTGGACCACATCCTTTCGGTTGGCAACAGTCTCAGAAAAACGATTTGAGAAGCGCTGAGGATTCTCGCACTCGAATTTGCCACCGTCAGGTGCCGAATATTCAACTCTTAGTCTGACAAGAGGGAGAGGTGTCTCTTCTGGTGGATCATCGGGGTCCTGAATCGAGAGCCACTCCTCCTTAGCCTCTTCAATGAGCTCATTTACCACCTTGTACAACTTATCAGTCAAGAGACTCTTGTTGTCCTTTACCTTAGCGAGCTTTCTGAAGCGGTCATCTTCAGCAAGGACCAGCTCCCGATGAATGAAAGGTCGGACAGACTTGATGCGAAGCTTCTCGACCGTGAAGTCACGGCCAGTGACACTGACGATAGCAACATGCTTTGAGACTGCTTCTCCAGGTACAAGTGATGTCGCAATAGAGGAACCAGGTTGCATGACCTTGAATCCCATCTCCGGATTTTCGCGTGGATCGATCAAACACTCGTGCTCGTGACCCCAGATAATGAGATCCAGCATCTGTGGCAGGAAGTTCTCCGGTAGGTAGCTAGATTCGGTATGGGCATGATGATTTTGGTGGAGAGCCATCAAGTTGAACCATTCCTTCGTCTGAAGACTTGGCGAGAAGAATTTCACTCCGCCGTCTCTCCAAGTGTGATACAGTCTCTCATCTCGAACATTACTCATTCCATAGAGTGCCAGCTTGGTATTGCCCTTCTGTAGAAGGATAGGCTTGATCTCGATTCTGTCTGATTCCGGAGTTCGACCGAAGTAGTTGAGCAAACCAGAAACCTGGAGAAGGTCAAGCGAACACAGGTGACCATCTCCTGTTGGATCATCGTGGTTGCCATGAATTGAGAAGACAGGAATAGCAACGTTGATATCAGGATCCTCGTAGTTGACGATATTGAAAGCACCATCGAAAACTTCATTTGCATCGCTCAGGAACTCCAACTCGCAAGGCTTCTCGCCTAAGCAGTTCTGTCGAAGAGATCGCATGACTTGATAGATAGATTTCCGGGATGGCTTGTTATCATGAAATAGATCACCAGCCAGAAGAACCATGTCGACCTAGGTGATATTAGATGTGTTGCGCTCGTATGGAAATAGTACTTACATCTTGGTCTTTTGCCATGCGCATAACTTCGTCGAAGCTCTTCCACGAATCATCCTTTCGGACTGGATCTCGCTCTTCATATCCTACATGACTATCGGTAGCTACAAGGATACGAATAGTATCCGCACCTGTATACTCAGTTAGTATCAGATACATAGAGGCAGTCAGGTGCAAACGGACTACTTCGCGGCGGCATATTGGAAGTGGATGACTCTTTCTCTCGATATTCTGCTTGTAAGAAACGTCTTGATTGTACGGGGATTCTGTAAGGGTAGATGAGAGACCAAAGAAAAGACCGTCGAGATTTTGCGATCCGAAATTGTCCTGGCGCCGAAGGTAAGGCTGCTGGGTGCGCAGTATTTACGGTACTTTGAGGTAGAGTCTTGGGGAGACGCGACAGGATTTAGCGTGTTTAATCCCTGCAGATGCCGCCTGGAGCCTGGCCAATTTACTTCCGATTTTGGACGAACTTTTGTCGAAGCGAGCTCAGAAAGACGACAACGAACCTACCTTCACAGCATCGCAACAATGAATCCTACTCGGGCGCTACTGGCGCGTTCAGTCTGGAAAGGTACGTTGGATTTATGCGGCATTCCACTGTCATGATGTTCGCTAATAGTCTATAGGACCCAACATCGTGCCGTAAGAGTCAACCTGTGTCGCATCCTTCCTCCTCTAACTTCGAGTAGACTCCCTATCCAACGAGCCGCACCAGGGCAGAAAGTCCCTCCGATTAAGACCCAGGCTCGATCCGCGACCATTCTTCCTAACTTCGTCGGTCTTGTGTTCCAGGTACACAATGGGAAGATATACAATGATGTAGCTATAACGGAAGATATGGTCGGACACAAGCTGGGGGAATTTTCAGCGTATGCTTCACTTTGTGTGGTGAATGGATTGGTGCTGACACTAGTCAGGACGAGGAAACGGTTCACATACAAGCAGAGTAAGAACAAGTAGATGGGCCGGGATTGCATACAGACGGGCGTTTTGGGAGCGATCATCGAACTGTTTGTAGGAAGACGGGTGTACTATACAGAATGAGGAATCATGAAAGAACAGATCTCACGTGCTGGTTGGATGTATCATAGACTGTGCTGACTGAAGCACTGAGAGATGGGCGATTGCGAGGATAGGGCCGACAAAGTCTGGAACATCGTCGAAAGCTGCATGTAGACCCAACAATCAATTCGAGGCGAAGAGCAGTCTGATGTTACCATCAATATATGACGATCGTATATTGATCTATCATTCTAATTCCATTGAGTTGAAGGTCTTTCATTATCCTAGCAAGCCTCCGTTGTGCAAATATTTAGCACCTCTGCCCAGATGAGATGATTGCCAAATTCCGTGGCAATGGAACGCCTCATTATACACTGAACGCCACCCATCGAGTCCCGAATCAAATCAAACCAAGCCGTAGCTTCCCAGATGTCCCAGAAACGCTCATCTATAGAACTCGCCTCTCTTAACATTGACTCCGTATTCCCCAACAGCCATCCCCAAATCTTCCATTGTAAGGACGGTCCTGTTCTGGCTGCCACCTTGTCCACCACCTCCATAACCTGGTCGCTGGATACCAAGAGGACCGCCCCGACCTGCCTGCTCCTTGCTACCTGGCGCAGCGGTTGGTTGACCTGGTACAGGGAAACCTGCAGCAGCACCTAGATTACCCATGGGATTGTTGGCGTTCGAAGAGTTGGATGATCGGATACGGGAATATTGATAGGCATCCGCAGCAATATCTGCGATGAACTTCTGGGTTGCAAGTGCAAGGAGGCGGGCAAGGCGGGGGTCTGTCTGGGGTGGTGGAGGAAGACCGGCTTTTGTCAGATAGTAGTTTGTTACAGCATCTGGGATCTAGAAGCTTGTTAGAGCAGTCAGAGAATCGCGGAAATCAGACGTACAATTGGCGCATAGTCGTCCATCTTGGAGAGGAAGTCTTTCAAGGAGGCATCTTTCCGGGTCGGCAGTTTTGGGTCGCCAGCCGGCGCAACTGGGTCGACCTCATCCTCCTTATTGGCAACAGGAAGGAGGTCTTTTGTGGGATCTGGAGAGTCTGCGTTCGCCATGATTGTGTCTGAGGGATATGAAATACTCGAAGATGGAACCAAGCCCCCGTGCAGCACAAAGTCGCGATATCAGCTCAGTCACATGACTTTTATCTTAGCGTACTTTAGCTTATCACTCAGGAAGTTTATCGGGAATTTTTGAAATCTTTTGTAGGCAGCCTTGTCGCGCAAATTGAAGTAAACACCACTTACCTCCCATTCCAGTCAGTTCTCACCATGACTGACCGCCGTCCAGATCAGCAAGAGATGTCGAAAGCAAAGCGGGCAAGGACCGATAACCTTGACCCCAAGCAAAACCCTTACCTGGCGCATCACTATGAGGTTGAAGTCGATGATTCCTACTCCACTGGCAATGGCAATGGCTACAGCAATGGCGGGGAATCTGGCTTGTCAGGCTTCAAAAGACATGCAACCACTGCTGCGCAAGCGCATACTGCTGAAGATGGACCTGCGAACCCTTTCAACAATGCGCCACTGTCGAAGCAATACTTCAATATTCTAAAGACGAGACGAGATCTCCCTGTCCACAAGCAGAGGTAGGTCGCATAGCAATTTTTAACCCTATATATGGTTCGCATGCTTACAGAGATACAGACAGGAATTTCTGGACATGTTCCACAAGACCCAAATCCTTGTTTTCGTTGGTGAAACTGGTTCCGGAAAAACTACGCAGATTCCTCAGTTCGTCCTCTTCGACGACCTACCCCACTTCAATGGAAAGCTTGTGGCCTGTACCCAGCCTCGTCGAGTTGCCGCAATGTCAGTTGCTCAGCGTGTGGCTAATGAGATGGATGTGAAGCTTGGAGAAGAAGTTGGATACAGTATTCGATTTGAAGATGTGACTTCTTCCCGGACGATTCTGAAATATATGACGGACGGTATGCTTCTGCGAGAAGCTATGCATGATCACAACTTAACGAGATACAGCTGCATCATTCTTGATGAAGCTCACGAACGTACGCTTGCGACCGATATCCTGATGGGTTTGTTGAAGGAGGTTGCGTTGAGACGTCCAGATTTAAAGATTGTTATCATGTCTGCTACGCTTGATGCCCAGAAGTTTCAACGCTACTTTAATGATGCGCCACTCCTTGCTGTCCCTGGACGAACACACCCTGTCGAGATCTTTTACACACCAGAGCCAGAGAGAGACTATGTTGAGGCTGCTCTACGAACGGTTCTACAGATTCATGCCACTGAGCCAGAAGGAGATATTCTACTGTTCTTGACTGGAGAGGAGGAAATTGAAGATGCATGCAGGAAGATCTCACTTGAGGCAGACGAAATGATCAGAGAAGCTGACGCAGGACCACTGAAGGTCTATCCTCTCTATGGTACTTTGCCTCCAGCCCAGCAACAACGGATTTTCGAGCCAGCACCTCCACCGGCCAGACCTGGCGGAAGACCAGGACGTAAGGTCATCGTAGGAACGAATATTGCAGAAACTTCTCTGACTATTGACGGTATTGTGTACGTTGTTGACCCCGGTTTCAGTAAACAAAAGGTCTACAATCCACGTATCCGAGTTGAGTCTCTGCTCGTTTCTCCTATTTCCAAAGCCTCGGCGCAACAAAGAGCTGGTCGTGCTGGACGTACGCGACCTGGAAAGTGCTTCCGTCTGTATACCGAGGCCGCTTTCAAGAAGGAGCTGATTGAGCAGACATACCCCGAAATTCTTCGGTCGAATCTTGCCAATACTGTTCTGGAGTTGAAGAAGCTTGGCATTGATGACCTGGTACATTTCGATCTTATGGATCCACCAGCTCCGGAGACATTGATGAGAGCACTTGAGGAATTGAACTATCTTGCTTGTCTCGACGATGATGGAGACTTGACTGCTCTAGGCAAACTTGCCTCTGAGTTCCCACTTGACCCAGCACTCGCGGTCATGCTCATCTCCTCACCTGAGTTCTACTGCTCGAACGAGATATTGTCCCTGACTGCTCTGCTATCAGTTCCACAGATCTTCGTCCGACCGGCAAGTGCGAAAAAGCGTGCAGACGAAATGAAAGCCCTGTTCGCACATCCAGATGGAGACCACCTCACCATGCTGAACGTCTACCACGCTTTCAAGGGGCCTGCGGCTCAACAAGACCAAAAGAGATGGTGCCACGAGCATTTCCTGAGTCTGCGAGCCCTTCAATCTGCCGACAACGTCCGCCAGCAGCTGAAGCGGATCATGGAGAAGTCGGAATTGGAGCTCGTCAGCACGGATTTTAACGACAAGGACTACTACACCAATATCCGCCGTGCGCTCGTCGCTGGTTTCTTCATGCAAGTCGCGAAGAAGGACCCTTCTGGAAAGACGTACAAGACAGTCAAGGATGATCAGAGCGTTCTGCTTCATCCAAGTACTGTTCTTGGCGTCGATAGCGAGTGGGTTGTTTACAATGAATTTGTGCTCACGACGAAGAACTATGTCCGGACGGTCACTGCTGTTAGACCTGAGTGGTTGCTGGTAAATCACCTTATCCTCCCTCCACCTTGATAACAAATGAGGAACATATCGCTAACATGTGAACAGGATATCGCACCAACCTACTACGATCTCTCGACCTTCGCAAAGGGAGAGATCAAGACTTCTCTCCAGCGAACACTGGACAAAGTGAAGAGGAAGCAGGCCATGAAGGGAGGCAGGTAGACAAAAGACAGTCGGTCAGAGTTAGAATCCGATCGATCGATCGATTGATGCCTCGCAAGAGGTACGCGCACATGTTTATCCATAGAAGGCAGCGAAAGAAAAAAGAGGATCTTGATTTGGTGTTTGCTCTGCTCTGTTTAGTTGCGTTGAACATACGCAGCTTAGGTGGCGCAAATAAGAGGGGACGGAGGAAGGGATATCCTCGCTATCTGGTGTCTAGAAGTAGCTGCTTGCATCATTCAGCCAACCAGCCAGCCAGTCATGTAATAGAGTCGATTCGTGGTCTGTTATGGGACAGGTTGTTCTCGCAATTGTGCACATCTGATAGTGAACGACGTCTTCAGAAGTAGAGTCACAGAGAATAGAAGCATGGTTTCCCAACATCTTGGTAATGGCTGCATGTGCGCGTACGGCATTGGTGTAGGGAAACGTGGAGTTGCACATCACATACTTACCTGACACTCACACTCGTTTATAATCGCCGCATCGGCATCTCGAGTTATCAGGTTGTGGTCTGATAGCTATAACACTAGCCCGTCTGTGACTGTCGAATAGGATCTAAGCCGGAGGATCAATGATGTTGTGCATCAGGAAATTGAGTGTCATTTCATCCTGTGTATCAAAAGGCTAGTGTGGTTGCGTTTAGAAGATCGGTACTCGGCCTGTGAAGTGCGTCAACAGCTACTGAGCCGCCGCCACACGTGAAGTTTGTTGGGTCGTACTACCTAGTGTACTGGACTATCGAGTAGGGCGGGTGAGAGTCTGGATGAGGAAGCTCGCTGAAGTAAGGAAGTGAGGGTCATAGATATTGGTGCTGAAATTGGACGGGACAAAATGAAAATATGACATGTCGTATTTTTGATGTTATTCTGAGAATGAACCAACACCGTTTCGAGTGATGTGCTTTGCGGACTTGACTCCGCTTTCTGGATGTGGCAACCGCAGCTTGGGTGTCGTTTGGTAATGTAATGAGAATAGATATTTCAGGAATAGCCTGATGATTGGCAGGGTCGCTGGATACGTCGATTGCTGTTGCTTGTGACCAAGTTACCAAACTTTCAGGTACTCATTTCCTCGCCATACCTTTAATATTCAGACAAAAGTATGGAACACGAGGCTCCCCGTAAATCTCGTGGGTCTCCCCTTGCCTTCTAGCGATCATTGCATGGCATCCTCCGAAGCTGCTTTCCTCTTGTCGTTCGCAGGTGTTTTCAATCAATTCCATTTAGGACCCCGCACCATGACATTGCTGTGTAGTGATATAGCAGCAGCCATGAGGAGCACAACGTATGGTATTCTCACAGCAAGGGCCAGGTACTCGGACGGTATTGTCGTTTCTTGAAAGCAATGTCCAAGTCTCGTAAGTCTCACGTTGTGAACTTGAAGGTGTGGTGGTAGCGCATGAGACGGCCGAAGTTTGATCCAGCCCTATCACGGATGATACCATCAATTGTTTCATTTTGATCTTATCATTTCCCCAAGGTTCGGCACGAACTCACATCTAGGCATATATTTGCCGCTTCTCCGTTGGTTGGAGACGCCTCCGTTGCGTGGGGTGGAAACGCCAAGTTGCCCCTCCCCCATTCGATTCGTAACGTTCGTACATGTCGGCGTTCTGCAGGCTGCAGCATCGCAGTGTAATCTTAGCATAATCTCGAAAACTTTGTGTTTTGTTGCTGTTTCTTGTGCTGATGCCTGGCGTCTTCAACATGACATCTGATATTACACAAGACGAAATGCCCCAGAACGGGCGCTGCCGTCAGCCAAAAACGGCCACTAAAGCAAGTGCTTCTGGCAGCGGGTAAGAAACCTGACTAGGGCCCCTCACCGGCCCGAGCGCAATCCATGTCTGATAAACTTCATGACTGCTGACATCTCACATGCCCCTCTCTTCATGACTACTGCTGATGGAAACATGGGTTTTAGTGGATGCTGACTGACGACGACAGATCCTCTCCAGAAACAAACAACAGTCCGATGGTCCACTATTTTGCGCTCGTTTGTTGGACCTTGAACCTTACATTATTCAGTTAATGGCCGTAATCGGGACCGAAAGAGGAGTCGGCTCGTAGATTACTCTCGGCAAAACCCCAAGGCCATCGTGCCATTGTTGCAGGAGTCTGCAGACCGAGGCCGATAGACTCAGGGGCTCAAAGTTGTCCCATTTGCCTTGCGTATTGCGTACAGCTTCCAATGGAAGTTAGAAGCCTCCATATCGCCATCGGCGATTCGACATTCGGGACGGCGGAACGCGTGCGGCCGCTGCATGTTTAGTGCACTGACATCGTTCGATGGCGCTCTCTACACGTGGGAAAGAAGGTAATGCGACAAGGGCTGCTGTGTGCCAACCCTGTCAGTGCCCTTAGCCATGTTCACCTGGTGATCCTCACCCGAGAGTGGCCCTCCACTGCATGGATAAGGACGCTGGGTGTGGTGGCACCACAGTGGGGTGCCGGGCCTGGGTAATAGTGTGCCTATCGGACTCCCAGTTGGCCTTGAAACCAAAAGTCCAGCGTGAGAGACACTACAAAAACAGGCTTAACAAGATTGAGACAACCGGCAGGCTCCCTTCTCTGCCCCGGTGTCGAGTATTGGACAAAATTATCCGGGGTCGGTTAAGAGTCCAGACATCATCACTCAAACGCTCGTTCTCGACGCGTCGTCGAGCCGTCGTGGGGGAAAGTCAATTGGGAGAAAATGGGAAATTTCATGGGTGCTCCGCTCCAGGAACGCCATAAGCCGTTGTGGAAGTGATGCACCCTAGAACCCTGTTCCATCTGATAACAGCAAGGAAGTACAAAGGAAAGCTTCGGACAGGTAGAAGATGCGGTCTTTTCTTCAAATCCAGACCTCGGATACTTTGATATAAAGTTTTCGCAGAGTGGAGTATTAGTCTTGGTGATGCGATGCGGTGATGTGGTCGAAATGAAAACCCAAGATGGTTGTGGATATGAGGGTGACAGCGTTGCAGCGAAGTGAGGAGGAAAATTCGCAATTTTCGAGGTGCTCCAGGAGAGACCCCAGCTCTCAGATTTTCCGGGACTCTTTTAAGCGAAATGCGCCTTCGCCTTCGTCGGTCCATTTTCTGGAGCTGAGAATGAAAGCACGGGAGGAATAGTGAGCACTGGCTAGGATTTTGATGCACTGTCGGCAGACTGGCAAGGCTATGTGAGGCAGGGGGCCACCGTGGGTATGGGGCTTCCCTATATATCCTGGACACAGATCTCTTTTCTTTTTTTCGACCTTGAAGGCTCGGCTTCCTTCTCTCGACGCCATACCAATTGAGACCCACAGTCCTTTTTCATAATATCGGAACCCTTTAAAGGCTTCCTATAATCCCTCTTCTCCCGCGTTTTTTCAACGTGGGCTTAACGCTTTTCTGCCAGCGGGTAGAAGTCCATCACCATGAGTGGTTCTGGAGGATACTACAAGTACCGGTGCAAGTACTGGTTGACTTACAATTGCCCACATTGGGTCTGGGTAAACAACGCACCGTGTGCACACTGTCTCGTAAGCTTCCCTTGAAGTGAAAGAGAGGACTCTGCTGACAAACATCATAGGCAGACGGCCGTGACTCTGAGGCTGAAATGGCAGCTCCTTTTCGCATCTCGCGAGAGGTGTTTGTGCCACAATTCGAAGACGGCATGCTCCTTTATACTGTCATGGAGATTATTGCTGGAAGTGATTGGGATAGTGGCTGGGCTGTCAAAGAGACGCCAGCTGAACCGACCTTTCCCAGCGTCACTGGACCAGCCGCCATAACCATCACCGCGATGGATGGGATTGATGCTCAGAAGTCTGGAAAAATCGGAGTCCAAAATCCAACAGCCGGACGAAACTGGACCGGAAACGAAGGCCACCTCTAATAGGCTCATATGAATCCGGCATAGGGGACTTTTCTTTCTTCGGTGCCACTTTACTTTGAAGAAGCCAAAGAGTGGAGAATGATATTCGTACGGGTGGGGTTTATGCAGACATCGAATGGTTGGTCCTTGTCGAGCATTTATGGGGATTTTTGACTATTTTCGGATTTTGAGCGTCCTGCTTCTGCGTAATGAATGATGTTAATTAATGATGTTCCTTTCTTGGATGGGAAAATCGGGCGGCAGGCGAGATGCCTTTGATTAGTTGGTTTGGGAAAGGTATTGGAAGTGGTTACCAATTTTTGATGAGGGGATGGTCCAGAAATTGTCAACCTGACGAATAGGAGGGCAGCCGGATAGCCAAGGAGATCAACTTGAAATCGTTCAAAAGCCATACACTTCATTCTTAATTGCTGGCTGGTAAAGACCTCGGACTGTTAAGCCAAGCTAAAATCCCGTCTCCGCAGTAGGTAATTGCTTGCAGTGATCGTTGACAAGGACAAGACGATCGCTATGTGGAAGTCTGGATATAATTGTAAGTGGATATCCAATCGGACTGGAAGCTTCAAATGATCTAGATGCATGGACTGGATAAGAAATCCTGAATATCACGTTTCCGAACAGAAACTTAAAAGGGAAAGAACATGCATTCGAGAGGATTCAGCCGGCTAGTACTTCGGACAAGAATCGCGAAAAGCTACTCGCAAATCAATAAACGCGTGCATGGCATGACCCACTGAAACATTGCGAGGGATAAACAGTGCCGCCCATCTGGGTCGATTCGATTATGCCAGAAAGCTAGCCTTGTCGAGTCAGTGACAGAGGTTGTCTGCTACAATCATCGCTGTGTAACGCTGAGTACTGCGATGTATGTTGCGTAAACACCACAGGGTGAAAAAAGCGTCATTGGCTGGGCGCGGACCATGACCAGAAAGTGGTAAGGCCAGAAGTGTCAAGCCGTAGGAGCGAATCGAGGTTGCCGCAACATTGCATGGTCATCCTACCGCAGACTAGTGACTCCCCTCATCTCTGCGCTGTACAGAAATGATAAGTGACAGAATTCTTCCTGAGACTTACGGAGGTATATTCGGATCAGTCATTCGATAGCGGCAGTTGTCAAGCTGATCATCCAAGGTTGACAGTTGATTCTTGAGCTGGATGAACATATGTGGAGATGATAACCCGATGAGGTGCAGTTGCTCGGGATGAAGAAGGCTGGCCAGCGCAAATCCAGTGTCTGATTAGCCTAAAACACGAAACCACGTGATTGGGCTTAAATTGACTTCAATGGCATCTGCGAAGCTGGTCAAGCATTCCCTCTTGTTGCATCGCCATCGTCGGTAGGTGCGATAGACGACCCCTCCAATAAAACTTGTAATGGGATTCGGGACAAGAGCTAAATTCGAAACCCTGCCGCGAGGGGCTCCTTTTGGCAGAGATAGTGACTAGAGCAGGAGCTGGTGTGATTTTTCTGCTCGAGTAGAATTCTTGCCCACGGTTCTCAAGCATCCCGAAGAAGGTATGATCAGAAGATGACACTCTGATAGAGGGTATATAAGCATGCAAATCAAATAGGGTGATGATTCATTACCGGAAGCAAGCCAGGCACGCGAGCTTACTTGCGCCTGCTGATAATGTGCAAGCGACGATGATCAAAGGAGCGTGTCTTGAAGCCAAATGAGTATCTTTCGGAACGGCCACAACCAAAGGATTTGTATCAAAAGGCAGTAAGATTTCGTATTTTCCGAAAGCGCGTTGAACCTTTTCCGGGTCTGCTGTCCTGTGCCTCTTTAGCTTGATCGTAAATTCGAAAGCAGGAATATGCTAACCAGGCACATCTAGGATCAAGCAAACTTCCCAGACACAGAGATGGCACTCTCTAATGTGCTGGAAGGAGTCTTTGGAAGAATAATGAAAGAACTGCGTGCTGAGGAGACAAGAATCAGACAAGTCAAATTCGAAAGAGCCATAAGGAGTCTTGCAGATTGACAAAGTCCGAAGATTTCAAGAGGACTTGAACAAAGCATTAGCATCAAGAAGATTGTGCCTTGCAGGCATATCAACCCTTCTGAGCATTGCTTTTCTCGCTTTTGCTCCCTACCTATTTTCATTCAAAGGTTTTTTGGTTGCGAAGCAGAACTTCGAGCAAAAAAGCACTTCTACAGAAAGCACGGCAATGCACATACCTAGGTAATTTCTACCGTGCGTTGCGTCCAGCAGCTCTTTAGTCCAAATCCAGCAGTCTTTATTCTTCACTACTTGCATTCAGATGGTTCCTTCTCTTTTGGGACCGGTTGGCGATTTATGGCCGGTTCTCGCAGTCTCATCGGCCCTGGGTCGCTCCTTCCACGCGAGAACTTCAGCGCAGTACACTTCGCAGCAACCCAACGTCTTCGTCCATCCTTCTCTTCCAGTCAACAATAACATCATCCTCCACAATTCTGGACGCCTCTCTATACATTCCTTTCCATTTGCTGGCACCCTCCCAACCCCTCCAAGCCCAGGACCTTGTGCGCACAGTCTAGCACATTCGTCTTCATCCGTGGCATATTGTCTTGTCGTTCTGTTCTGTGGTGAGTCTGGTGGCTGTTGGTGAGGCGATCTTCTTGTTCTCCCTCTCCCATTCTCTTCCTGTTTGCGGACTGCCGTGCTGTTGCATCCAGAACATGTTTCAATTGGACACGACGTGGATTGATGCATCTTATGGATCATTTGGCTGGCTTGCAACTCGACTGCACTGCTGACTTGCAGCTTGTGCGCGTCTGGAAGTTTGGTTAATCGGCCATGCAGGATAAGCAATTGGATTGCAGACAGAAGAGAGGCTTACGACAGAATGACAGATTCACTCACTTACAGTCCTCGCCGACATCGTATTCTCCACCAAGAAACCATTGCGGATGGTGGCATATCGGAACCCGTCACGCGACTCATATAATCTGCGAAGACTGGCCCCGCTACGTAATACTCGTTCTTGTCAACAAGAGTTAAGCTTCGAAAATGGCTGGGCTTACCGAGACGCGTCGTTACTCCATTGCCGAGCTGTTGAGCTTGAGAACCTCACTTCCGATCGTCACCTGCCTTGTCAAAAACATCAACCAACACCCCGACATTGGTACGTTCCAACAAAAGCATATTCAAGCTATTACATGTGCTAACAGGTTGCCATCAGCTGGCATCTTCAGAATCCCTGAGGAAGCACTCCGCAGACCCGAGAAATTCTCTTGCACCTCCGCTCAACTCACCGACATCACAAACAAGCCTGCTCTGCGCCAATTAGGCAGAAAGAACGTGACCGAGTCTTCTGAGAAAAGTGAACCGCGCTCCCTCGAGTTTAGCAGATATCAAGGTCCTCAACAAGTTCAATGGCATCTTCGAAGACGCGACAACTCAGATAGATCTTCCCAACCACACTCTGCGCCAACTGGCTTCGCTGCGCAACAATCGGAGAACTTCCAGAAATTCTACAGAGCTGTTGTATCGCCCACTCACGTACGCGTCACGGCAGGTGGTCGCATCGTGCCAAACACTCGATCTCCCGCTGCCGCACCTTCAGAGGGCAACACTGACAAGAACGAGCTGGAGTTCAAGTCTCTCGAAATAAGCCCTTGGATTCAAGAGGCGTCGTCGGCATACCCGCAGGTCCCTCAGGTTCCAGGCAATTTCTTGCCCTCATACAACTTCCATCCACAGACCTCTGGAGCTGGCTTTCCAGTCATGCCTGCCCAACCATCTGGCTACTATGGCGCTGGCCCAACTGAGCAGCACACCAAATTATCTCCTGGCTCGCAGTTTCCTGGAGTTAAGACTCAGCAAATCAAGATTTCTCCGCCAGCCCAGTTTGACCAGACCAAGCCCTTCAGCTACAACGGCCAGATTGTCTACCCAGTTCCTTTCGGACATCAACCTCCTCCAAACGCCATTCCTCTTCCTATGGGCATGCTTGGAAACCCAAACTTCTTCCCCCAGATTGCTCCTCAACCAGCTAGTCTCATGCCTTCTGGCTTGCCTTTCCAAATCGCCAGTCAAACAAATCCCATGGTCTTCTCAGGTGCTCATCAACCTTCGATATTGGGCATGCCGAATGGTGTCCAGGGACCTGAAACCTTCATGCCTTTCATGCCGATGCCCGGTCTCGTTGCGCCTTTAGACTACATGAAGTCTCAGCTTGTCGTCTTGCAAGCCCACCTCCAGCAGATTCAGACTTTCCTGGCTAGCGACAAGAATAGACTTGACAAGGCAGTTCTCGAGCAGCAACGTACCAGCCTCCTTTCTCAGATAGGCCACATGGAGGAGCTTCTTCAAGTCCACCATCGTCGCGAGGGCAACACGACAGACACTGTTCGTCGAAGTGATAAGTCTGCTGAGTCACACGGGGAACACAAGTCCTCTCGATGTGCATCTGAGAGCCTTCAAGCAGATATTACCGCAAAGACTGGCGCCAAGAATGATAATAATGCTGCTTCCCGTCAAGAGCCGGCAGTCAAATCCAAGTTGACTATTGCAGCTGCGATGGCCCCTCCATTCCAACCACGCTCTCGCACTACGGTCACTTCGGCGGCTGGACAATCCATTCAATCAACGCACACAAAGCAGATGTCGCGTTCAACTTCCGCTATCGAAGAAAATGAGCCCGAGGAGACTGTGTCTGAGATCACCGCTCGCTTGATGGCATATTCTACTACTGACTGGCTTCGAACTGGCTTCAAATTTGGCAATGACAGAGGTTACGACCCCCCCAAAGACGAAGTCCGCCACGAGGTCGTTCAGAAAAATACAAAATATGAGAAGTCACGATCTCACCAGCGTTCAAGCACCTCTCATAGTCAAGCTCAACCGGTCAAGTCAAACGTGTCGGCGCCGTCATCTGAGACCGTACCTTATCTCATTGGCACTCTCCCAACCGGTATTAGTGCTCAGGCTGCCAACGCTAATGATCTGGTCTATTCTCGGCCACTGACAGATGATGAGCTTCGTGCTCGATACCTGTACTGGGGAAAGGCACCTCGATCTGTTCAGAGTGGCTTGCCCAAATTTGATGGGAAGGATTTTTACCCACCTTCTCCTGTCAAGAAGCCTGCCAGCATCGCCTCCGTCAAGTCGGTTGAGACTCAGGTACCTGCTGAGACGGAACCCGAAAAGTTGTATCCATTTCGTCTTCCATCGAACGATATCGCCTACTTGAAGCCAATTCCTCAACCGATCTTTACTGATGCCAAGAACAGAGGAACTTCGCAGCAAGCTACGTCGTCTTCTACTCAAGGATTGCACAATCGCTGGTCTCGTGATTCAAGCTTTGGTCGGAACCAGGAGTTCGCTTCCGAGGAAAAGGTCGCCAAGTCAGTTCCTGAGCTTGATTTCTCAAAGCTGTTCATGGAAAAGGGTTGCCCTGGATACAGATCACCATCTCCGAAGCCAACTGTTGTACGATTCAGCAGAGACCAGGACGAGGCACCCGTCACCCCTGAGAATGCTACGTTCTTTGGAGAGGCTGAGGACGAAGTTGAGGACACTAAATCTGACGACTCCTGGCAACCAGCTGGCCGTGATGCTCAACGCTACAAGAGCGAGAACAGCGTTATCAGTGTCGACTCTACCGCAAGTGGTACTCAGCGAACCGAGTCAACTGTCGAGATCCACCTGTCTCCTCACGCCAATGGTGATCGAGTCTCTCCAAAGCCTTTCAAGTCGTTTGATGAACGTGTCGAGAATTTCAAGAAGTAAGCTCTCCTAACATCCTCTCCGCGAAGAAACAAAGCTAACCTTTTGAAGCGTCGACGAACAGACAATGTTCCTCCAGCAGATGCTGAAGAATGAGGGCCGGGCTGGTACTCCTCTGATGGGAACCGTGTCGTCTGCCACTGCTCAAGGATTTCTGCCTCAATATCGAGGTTCCGCAGTCGCGTCTCTCGCCCCGGCTGAGTTTGTTCCATATAAGTCAGCTTCGAGCAAGTCCACAAACTCACAAGCCGAGAATCGTCCAGTCAACCAAGACAAGTACGAACGTAATGGTGTTTCTGCTCCCCAGACCGCCGAGGAATACTTGCGACAAATCAGTGAGCAGCTACAGGAGACTGAGAAGAGCACTATCGACCAAGGATGGAACTCTAACACCACCTGAACTGGACCAGTCCGTCCTGGTGAGGAGTGGTAAATCACTGACTCTCTCGTCCAACCTCGCCCGGTTCAGTCCCGTCCCCTTCTCATGGATCATTCTTTCGTGGCTTGTCAACATTTTCGATCTCAGTATTGTAACGGATGTACGATATTTCTGCCTGGCTAGGCTTCGGGATTGCGGTGTCAGCTGCTGTACCACAACCCTGATGGATTTGCTTTACTTACACTATATTTCTCCTCTCTGTACATGGTGCCGAAAGATGCTTCATCTCATACAAGTCTCGATACATGTATCGTTCCCATGGCTACAGCGATATTGCTTCTTTCTGCCTTTCCTTCATGATAGTGGATTTGCTGCAGAATTATTGTGTTTCCTTTCTGTGATCGAGGGAGAATACGGTGGCAACGAAACGGAACGGTCTCAGAACTGATAATAGTTTTCCTTTCACTCTTCTGATGATGAAGGTCCCGGCATCAGACAAGAGTGTTTACTAGTCATGAGGATACTCAAGCATAGGTCAATGTCAAGACATGCAATAATTCTCGCGTCTCTACTCAAGTGCAATGAAAGTGATCTATTTAGTGCTGTGGCTGTGTATTTGCTTCTTCCAAATTAAGTTTTTTGCCTTGCATCTTCTAGAAGTTCTAGAGCGGAAGCCGTCTCTTCCCATCAATTACTGGTCGCATACTGGTGCCGTTTTCCATTCATCCAATCGGTGTGGGGTTGGATCATCGAGGGATCGGCTGGTGTCGGCATTTACCAGAGTACACAGTTGAGGTACTGTAGCATGATAGGGTTAGGGCTGGTTGATATTCAGGAGGGGTTGATATTCAGGAGGTCGTAGAGGGCTTGGTGCTTGGTGTTTGTGGGTGCGGGATTTATTATTGTGATTGATTTTTGTTTGTGGAGGGTATTAGTTGAGTTGTGAATGTGTATTTGCTTTTTGCTTGTTTGAGGACGAGGGAAAGTTCCTTTTGGAGGTGAGACGTGGCGAGGGACGGATTTTGGGGAAAGAAGGTTTTTTTATGCAAGCCAGATAAAGTGATTTATTGATTGTGAAGCGTTACCTAGGTATTTGATGGAGGCATACTTTCTAGGAAGGAGTATGTAGGTAGGTTCATTGGATGTAGATGCCAGATGGAGATGCCAGATGGTTGGGTTGAGATAGTAAGTGGTGGGTACGAATTTATTCTGGAAGAGAAGGAAAAGGAAGGGTTGCTTTGGCTTGGCTGGGATGACTGTACAGTACAGTACCCGGATATTACAGTGCTGCTTGTATTTCTTATACTGCTCTTATATCGAGTGCTTATTAGTAGGCGATTCAGATTAACAAGGACCAGTAATGGTCGTGGTAGTGTTGCACTGGGACGCTCATATGTTTCTTGTGCGAGTAAGGTAAGTGTTCCTGTACTCACTACACTACCACGTCAGACACGATCACTGGATGCTTTACGATCAGATCTGAGATTCGCGGGGTTGGATTGGGTTGGGTTGGGTTGGCTCGAGATGAGTTTGGAGTGCGTTGTGCTGAGGGAGAGGGATCCTTGTAGAATGAGATCATAGGGGTTTAGACGAGGTGGGATGTCAGGGAGATGGGATGGATTGGTAATTATCTTGCTGGTTGATTGAAGAGGGGCAAGGGACAGGCTGTTTGAGGAAAACCGAAGTGCATACTTGCATGGAGATATTCCGATGCCAAGGGTTGTACGGTACGGGGTTTCCGCTGTCTCGGGATTATTGGGTGGGAGAGATGTTGGTGAAAGTGCCAGAAAGGGTGAGATGAAGTGGTGGTGAAGAAGGTGGTAGAGGCAATTGACGAATTATCTACGCTATCGGGTAAGTGAGGAGGCAGCAGATTGAGGCGGCAGTGGAGATGTCTTTTGCCGGGCTGGGCTGGGAGAGGAGACGAGAGGTGGGGAGGAGGCCGGCGAGAGTGAGGTTCGGGCGGCGGGAGAGGGGCCGATGGCTTGATGAGACGATGAGTTAGAGAGAAGAGGTCAGAACTTTAACAACTGTTAAAAAGGGGGCGAAGCAAATGGCGTTGTTTGTAATTACAACTTTCAGAGGCGAATACTGGAATTATTGAAAGAAATGGAAATGATTAGTGTCGGATCCAGTTCCTAGGCTCTGGATGAAGCCATTGATGCTGCTTCCGAGGAAGAAGGCTGAGGGGCTGAGCTATTGGCACTGCATGGCGACAATAGAGCATTGAGAACGACCACACATCTGTAAATGGGAATTAACATGGTATATCTGCTTCCTAATAAGATAACATTGAGGCTTTTGAGTCGCTACCAAGAATCGAAACCTTCCTCGCTCTTGCTCTGACAATAGGGACAGTCCTTGGATCCTTCTCTACTCTGTACCTGATTTACTTGGGAACATATTGTCTCACCCTCCTTGACAACTTCACCACTCACAACCAATCATCAGATACTTGTCTTGTGTTTCTTGTGTGTCCAGAACAGTATTGGGGTAAACGCCCGCGGTACTCTTGGGATTAGAAGAGCGCAGCGGCGTGGCCAGGCCGTCGGATCGCCCCCTTTCTGGCCCGTTCAGGCTTCTGCATCCATTCCATCCCCCTCCCCATCCCACCCTGAAGTGCAGCTTCCAGTTTGATAATCCGCCCCGAGATATCAGCGGGCACGACTAACACCACCAAGAAACCAGTGTCCTATCCTCCCGCCAATCCATCTCTTCCACTTTCTTCCCCCAATTCTCCGAATAGTATCGTGTTTGCTTCACATTCCTGCTGTAATCACTCTATCAGCAGACTTGCGGCCTCCTGAATTCAAATTGCAGATGGCCCAGTAACAAAAGGAAGCCGCCAACTGCGCCACGGCACCCCGAAACCCAGAGCCACTTTTTCGCGAGCGGGCTGAGGAGCAACGTCGGCCTTGATTGATAAGTGACGAAGCACGGTCCAACAATCAATCGAATCGACTGTCAACGGCGACTCCATAGCACCGAACGGACGACCTTCCATTCACAACGTCCTTCCCTTCATTCCCACGCCCTACTCGACAGCCACTCTCGAGTAACCGCATTGCAGCTGTTGTTAACGCTGCTGCGAATTCTCGATGACGGCTCTCTTTCACGGCTCGTCCCCAACCTCGATTCCCAGCGAGAAGCGAGCCTTCTCGGGCATCTCGATGTCGTCCAACAAGCACCCTAACGGCCACAGCCCGTTTCCGCAGAAGCTGAAGAACTTCTTCCGGATCAACAGTCTAGGTAGCAATGATGAGAAGAAGGATGGCTCGATGAAGTCCGAGAGCAAGAGCTCATTCCGACAATCAAAGTTCTTTCCCGGTTCAGGACGCAATCGATCTACGACCGTGGCCAGTGAGGGCAATGCTTTAGATGATGGAGTCAGTCCTACGGCTCATGCCAATCCATACTTCGCACACCAGGGCCCTCCTGCGTTACGACACCACAATGAAGGTTCGGTTCCTCCGAGTCCACCTGATACTCCGACCTTTAAAGTTGATGCCGTCTCAGGTGCCAACGATCAGGCCACAATTGCTGGAAAGGAAGAACTGGCACGAAAGCTGAGGAGGGTAGCCAGTGCTCCAAATGCACAGGGACTGTTCTCGAAGGGGAAAGGAAGCGGTGATAGGCCTGCCACAGCTGAGCTTGGTAAGGAGCCATTAGCACACAATGCCAGCACCAGTATGTTATCTTTGGTGGACCCCAAGACGAATGGATCGCCCCTCGCTGCACCTGCACAAGATAGTCTAGGAGCTCTTCAACCACCCAATCTGCGAAATGCCATGGCTTTTAGGAGGACATACAGCTCGAATTCCATCAAAGTACGGAATGTAGAAGTGGGGCCAGGCAGTTTCGATAAGATCAAGTTGATTGGCAAGGGTGATGTAGGGAAGGTATACCTGGTGAGGGAGAAGAAGAGCAGCAGGTTGTATGCTATGAAGGGTTCGTATTATGCGACTTGCGTAGATTGGATTTGGCTGACAAATTGCAGTATTGAGCAAGAAGGAGATGATCAAGCGGAATAAAATTAAGAGAGCTTTGGCAGAGCAGGAAATCTTGGCCACCAGCAATCACCCTTTCATCGTCACCCTGTACCACTCTTTCCAATCGGAGGATCATCTATATTTATGTATGGAGTACTGCAGTGGTGGAGAGTTCTTCCGAGCCCTGCAGACTCGTCCTGGAAAGTGCATACCAGAAGATGATGCTAGGTTCTATGCGGCAGAGGTTACGGCTGCTTTAGAGTACCTGCATCTGATGGGATTCATTTACAGAGACTTGAAGCCAGAGAGCAAGTTTTCTCGTTCCTGAATAAGTACTTTACTAACTATATCAGATATTCTGCTTCACCAATCAGGACACATCATGTTGTCTGATTTCGATCTTTCCAAGCAGTCTGATCCCGGTGGAAAGCCAACTATGATTCTGGGACGAAATGGTGCAAATGTCAACTCATTACCAACGATCGATACGAAGTCCTGCATAAACAATTTCCGGACGAATTCGTTTGTTGGAACAGAGGAATACATTGCGCCTGAAGTCATCAAGGGATGTGGACACACAAGTGCGGTAGATTGGTGGACTCTTGGTATTCTGATCTACGAGATGTTGTACGGGACAACTCCTTTCAAGGGCAAGAACCGCAATGCTACATTCGCCAATATCTTGAGAGATGATGTTCCGTTCCCAGAGCATTCTGGTACTCCACAAATTTCCAAGTAAGTTTGGGACATAGACGTGGTTTTTGTACCTCTTGCTAACATAACGATAGTTTGTGCAAATCTCTCATCAGAAAGCTTCTTATCAAGGATGAAAACCGCAGACTTGGCGCTCGAGCAGGAGCATCTGATGTCAAGACTCATCCCTTCTTCCGCACCACCCAATGGGCACTCATTAGGCATATGAAGCCACCAATGATCCCACACCAAGGACGAGGCGTCGATACTGTCAACTTCAGAAATGTGAAGGAGAGTGAGAGTGTCGATATCAGTGGAGGTAGAGCAATGATGCCAATGCCTAAGGGAGTGCCACTTGATTCTGGACTGGCCACACCTGGGGGTGAGGTTCTAGATCCATTCGAGGAGTTCAACTCTGTCACTTTACATCACGACGGAGACGACCATCAAACCGAGGATCTCAATAACGGACGATACGACCATTGAAGCGCAGTATTCATTTTCGAGCCACCTTCTCCAATTTTTCAGAAAACGGTGGGGTTTTGTTTGAGTATAGAACGCTACGTTGATTTTGCGAGACGCGGGAAAAGTTGCTTGCTTCGGACGCGCATGAATTTCACGATTACGAGGCAGAGACAGTCTACAGCACTCTCCAGCTTAGACTTTGATCGTTGAGAGATTTCCAACTTGTTACCTTCCATCGAATCGAGGCATTGAAAAGAGTTTGCAGGCAGTGGTCTGTTTTCGCAAGGCATTTTTTGATCTTGGACCTTCTTACAGTGGCGAAGGAGCAAAGATGAAAGGAAAGGAGAGGAGAGGAGAGAAAGGATGATAGAGAGAAGAGATATTTCCGCGCACGTAAACGACGGCACGGAATACTTACTGAATGGCGCACGACACAACGCAACGCAACACTGGCATGGCATGCATATCGATCACTGGGCAAATTGTTGTTGAATTTTGGGAGGGGTTCTGGCAGGCTGCATTTGTACATATGGCCTTTTCTATCGAAGCAGGCAGATTTCTTTCTTCTCTCCTCAGACAAATAGGCCCCGCGTTCTATTTCGGGGGGCTTTCGGAAGATTTGATGCTGCTACTACTACTACTATGGGATTGGGAGAGGTATGTGTGCAAACGGAATGAATGGACTGAATCAAATCAACGAATGGCGTTTTGACCTTTGATATGTGCTTCTTACCCTTGAGGAATGAGAAATTGGCCACCTGTTATTTGCTTCCATTCGCTTGACAGTGGCAGCAGCAGAGAGCGTGGAGGATGTAAGATTTGCGAGATGTAAACTGCCCCTGTCTGTAGTCCCTCAGAAAAGTTAAAGAGTTGCAGCACATCACTGGGGACAACCATGATACAGTATGAACTCACTCATGACATTCAATGCCTACGAATAATCTATGAATAGGTCGTTCCCGACAGATCATTAAAGTTGAAGCAATGGGACCCGGACTCGCTTAAAGGACCCCTCCCTGCTTTGTTTTGTTTACACGGGCGGCCCAGCTTCCCCCATCGCCTTCTCATGACCCGGATCTTGTCTTCCACTTTTTAATTCCCAAACTTTCCCCTTCCCCTCGCCGCCGCTTGCACCTCATACTTTTTTCACTGCTTCTTTATCAACAAGAATGACAACAACGACGACAACAACAATACCCCGTTCCCCTGCCTCTGCGGCACTTTTCCTATCGGACGTCGGACCGAAGTTGGGATTCACTGCCAATCCCGACTGGTATACATCGATCCATATCTGCTTGTGATCCTCTTCTAGGGTGGAGCAGTCGCGGTAAGTGTGATGGTGAGGAGAATTCACCGAGAGGGTTGTATTGCGTGAGCGCCCGTATGAATCGCGAGGGAGGTGGGGTGTCGGGAGGCTATGCTGCGTTTGGGGAGGCGGAGCGGTCGATGTATGTATCTATGTATGCTTTTTCTCGTGAGATTGTTGGGTCGGAATCAGATGGGAGAGGGGCCGTTTCGCCAGGAGAGAAGGTGAAACGGGGAAAGGATGAAAGAAGTGGGTTGTTGGGAGGGATTGTGTTTGTGAACGGAGAGGGGAAATAAGTGCTCAGTGTGAGCTGGGGAGGAGACTTAAGGGGGAAGGTTGGCGAAGGTGCAGTGGCGCGTGAACATGTAATTACAGATTGACGACAGGTATCGGGACAGTGAGCCTTTGAAGACGTCAGTACTGTTTGCTCAGAAGATATCGGGGAATCGTATTTTGCTCCACTGTTCGATCTTACTTACTGTTGTGAGTACGTAGAATGGATGGCTCTTCTTGACTTGCATTTGACCAGTAGTAGGCCGTGGAAAGGAGTTGATGTTGTGGATTGGCTGCTACACTACTCTTGTAGCCCGGGGATTTCGAAACACTAATTTAATCACACTCCGTCGTCCTCGTATTTAGTGACGATTCTTCTTTAGCGGAGAAGTGTGAGTATACAATTATCTAAACCGTATGCGATTTTGTGCTTCGGTACTTCCTCCTATTTTGCTTGGCGCTCCTCTGCCAAAAAGCGAGCCGTTTCCGAGGAGGAGGTATATGACTATCGTGCTTGCTACTCTGTTGTCGAGGCATGCGATTCTACCGCTGAGGAAAGAGCTTTTGATTCAACTGTCGCTATCGTGCTTTGACGCACTTTCATCGCCGTTCAATTTTACACCCATATTGTATGTGAAGAACATGGTTGGATGGCCCTACAGAGAAGAGACTTTCAGCAGTTGACCATTTGTGGGTCCTTGAAGGATATTGCTTCAATTTGGTTTCTTTGAGCAGTCACAGAGCCGATCAGTAGATGTTGAAATGGTGTTGCAGCCAAAAATAAAATGCCCTCCTTCTTAGATAGCTCCATAGGAATATTCTAACCCTAATTCCGACTCGACCAAAATGTCGCAATACAAATACTCTGTCCCTTTCCAGACTGCGCAGCCGTCCAACCACGACTCCATTGCTACGATGCAGAAGATGGGCGAGGGTCAGTGAGATCAAAACACAGGCTTCAAATCAAGCGAGCACAAGGTGTGAAACACCGCCCTGAAGGCCGTAGCTGACAGTCATTGTCAATTTAGGAATTGAGATCTGGGTTCAGCTCCCCGAGCGAAAGCAGGGAGGAGAACATCAGGATCTTACTTCCAACAGCAGAGCTGGGTGGCGATGACCTGGTATATGGGGTAACTTTACTGTTTTTGGTTTGATGCCTCGGCTAGGTAGGAGACTAATGTTAAATCCCAACTCTCTCACGACGTCGTGCTTTCTCTTGCTCCTTCACATCGTCACCGGAGAACCTTAAATATTTGTTTCTTGACGAAATGAATCGTTAGAATGATGATATTATTATTTTATTCATGGGTATCTTGATACTATCGCCAAATAATCGGTTCAAGCACGTAGGGAACTTCTTCAACAGCCCAACTCCGAAACACCTCACTCCAAGAACCATACATAATTTCACTGTCGAGCTCCTACTTCATGCCCTGGCATTTTGTTTTCCATATTCAAATTCGTTTCTGTCTGAGTAGACGTCATGAGCGTTTTGTCTGTCTTGAGTTTCTTCTCTTTGCTGGTCCAGTGACAGCTTTTGCTTTCGGTCTGATTTGTTGGAAGTCTGGTCAGTTAGCTTGCGAAGCTCTTTTCATCTTGTTAAAACACGTACCTGACTGAATGCTCTCGAGGGTCTCGTTCTTTACCAAGACTGGTCTGCTCATTGCCTCTATGCCGCCAGCATTTAAGATGATGCTCCCGCTCATGGCCAGTTTTTCAAATGCTCCGACGCGTGTCTTCAAAGTATCGACTTCGCTGCCGAGTCTCTGTGTGGTCTTCTCCAAGTGTTTGATATATTCCAGAGCTCTCATCAGAATCGCAGCTTTTCCATATTTTTGCTGAGTAGACTTGCTGTCGCCTTCGCCATCGGAATCTTCCTCGCCACAGTTATCTGGCCCACAGAGAGATGGTACTCCTTCACGCAGTGATTCGATCTTGGCGTTCAAATTTGTTCGGTATCGTTTTTCGATGGCGTTGTGACCCCGCTTTCTTGATTGGCAGAGGGCTACGCTTGGCTGTTCTCCCATGTCTACTGATTTGCGTTTGTTACTCTTGCGGGTACGGGCTTCCGGCTCGGGAGAAGGAGAAAGCGAGCCTGATGCTTGTGACTCCGCTGGTGATGCGGGTGCTGAAGCTATTTTGATGTTTGAAAGTGCGTGGTATGGCATGGCGATATCTTGTAGGCTTCGTTCTTCGGCCTCGGTGAGCGAGGAAAATCCACGGTAGGATCTGCGAAGTTCTTGTTGCACCTGGCCTTGCGTTGCATACGATCCAGTCGTGGGATACAGAGGAAGACCGTTGTGATTATTCGTCAAAGCTGCTGATATCGGTGGTGTGTCTTCCAGCTCGAATGGAGCATCTAAGAATGGAAATTCGGTGCCAGCAGAATAGGATGTAGACATCATATCTACTCCCGAGGTCTCAATACCCATGGCCCAGGTATCTGGCGATGCAGTGCTGCTTTCCATGCTATCACTACGTTCAATTGAAGCAGGAAGGATATCTGTCGTTGTTGCACCTTCCCATCTCATCCAGTCGTCCCATTCTTCTAGGCCAAGTCCCTCATTGAAAGCTTTGTCGAAGACGTTTGAATTGGGATTGATTAGAGTTCTCGGTGTGGCCATGATGCCGTCGTTATCGGCTTGACGATAGCTAAGACTCCTCGAAGGCATTTTAGGGCTCTTCTATCCTCCGTTCTGATGTGATTGAGGTTGAAGTTGACAAAATGAATGTTGGGGCTGAGAATGGAGTTGATATGATCGATGTAGGAATGTATGAGGGGTGATCGACGAGATGTAGTTCCTATTTTGGAAGTAGGATGACGAGGAGTAGGTGGTAAGGTTTTGGAAGAGGGGGTATTTGGGATTGAGAAGGTCAATAATGTGAATTGGAAGGGGGGCTTAAGACACAGATATACTTAGCATGGAGAAAATGGAGATGACAGCCCAGAAGCTCGATCTCGCTGGCCAGACCTTCAGATCGGGCATGGGGTCAAAAAGGCATTCTCTTGGATAGCGGTGGACAGGCATGTTGGACCCTTGGACCCTTGGTACGTATGTGGCTAGCCAGAAAGTGGGCAGTTATCGAGCAACCCGGTGCTGTTTGAAAACTGCTCTCGCTGTATCGGGCTCGAACAAGCTGACGGATTTGCGCAACTGATCGCGATGCTCTATCTCACTGGCTCGATGGCTTTGTTTTTGCAACTGCCCCGCTCTTCCGCTTTAATGATCTGGGGACGCGGTACGACCACACCTTTCAGACTTGCCGCTATCATTACATTCCAGTATTTCGCAATGACAGTTCGCAAGCTGAGCCATGGGATAAAAGTGGAAGTCTGCCAGTGGAGCACGAGAAAGTACTAAATGTTGCGGTTGTGATAACGAAAAAAAAAAAAGCTTCGCATCGTGAAGCTCTCTTGCGTCTCCCACGTTATTCGTGGGTTAGCAGACGCAGGGATGTCTGGACCCTGAATGCGCCACGCTGGACCCTGAGAGGACCCCTAAAACCCTGAAATAAATGGGATGGCATTTCCTTCCGCATCGAACACTCCTCCACCCACAGAAACAGCTCACAAAAGTCGCCCCATCTCCAGCCCCAGCACCTCGCATGTCGGCGCTCCAGGACCAGTTCTCCAAGCCGTGGTTCTCCTCTGAATCCCTTCTTACCAGATGATGGGTGCACAGCGAGCACGAATTAGAACACATGTTCGCCTTATGGTCTCATAGCCACAGGTCTGGACGGACGGGAGCGGGCTTACGGCTGCGATGCCTACATTTAAGCCCGTTGGTATTGGATCCCATATTTCACGGAAAGGACCCCTAATTGTCGTGAATAAGAGCCGGCTGGTCTATCGACTACCTTGCAAAGGTGCTAGTCATGGGCTTTCGCCTTCTCCAGCATCTCCGCAAGAGCAGCATGCAGGGCCAAGGGGTTCTAAGATCCAAGAGACCGGCTTTCTGAAGATCTTTTAACAGATCGGCAGGCGCAGCTTCGTGGCTAGATGCTCTGAAGAGAGGATATACATGTGAATATATGAAAGAGCTTGAGAAGTCGGAATTGGCCCCGAGGGGAGAGAACATTCCGGTTCTTGGCAACCTATCGAGCCCTAGTCGATCATGAAATTCGAGACCGCTGGGTCGTTATGAGGCGAAGGCAATGCTTCTCTTATCGTTTTCGCCACCCTGGTGTCCTGCTTCACTGAATGCAACTCTACCAAGATGAAAGGTCCCCAAGAAGACGATATAAGTGTGAGAAACATGATGGTCTGCGACGTCACTGTACAGTATCTGAATATACTTTATTATCTGCACCTCTCAGCACACTCATGCGGGCAGTATCACAACGACGTCAACGTCCCGTTGACCACGAACTTTAATGGGGAAGAACTGAGTCGATAAAGGTATAGCATCGAAACACCTTTGCATGCCATTCGAGAGGTACTTAACATTATAACTCCGCCTTCCAGGGTCAGGTGGTGGCTTCTCTCTGATAGGCTTGCTATACTGCTCTCAATCCGGCTGTACCACCAAAAACACTTTGCGTGCCGCAATCTCACTTTGAGACTCAGCAAGTCTTTCGTGGTCTAGACTCGGGGTAGGAATTTGACTACTCGAAATGGATGCCGGCAGACCAGTATTGCACGTGGGAATCGTTTCCGGTGGGAAAGGCCCATCTGTTGATGTTGTCAAACTCGTACGTCTTTTCCGAGGTGTAACATGAGGTCGTCGTGACATGTTGCTCCCGTCGTTCTCAGACGGTGGGGAAGAAGACATGCATAGAATGCCTAAAGCATCAGATACCGAGGTGGGCAGCGAAATGCAGGGAGTATCACGGACATTAAGTGTCAACAGAAGTCCCTGCATCAAAGAGCTGTGGAAGATCTGGAGATTCTAAAGCATCGATCCGGAAACATAAGGCTTGGCGAAACATTTTTACATCCCGGTGTGCTGGGTTCCAAGAATTCATCGAGATGGGAACAGGTCATCGAGCTGTGGGCTCCTCGGCTGTTGCGTCTCGGCCTTCATGCTTTATCAACACTAACCAGTTAACAAGCTACGTCCGTAAGGACTCTGAGTACCCTGATACCATGCCACTGCAGGCCCATCAAAAGCACATACCCAAGTACTGGAAAAGTCAATAGAACAAAGCGCTCAAAACTTCATCCCACGACCAGTAATCCTTCTCAATGTTGTATCATTATAAATTTTGATGGGGTGATACGATATGTTCCGAGGCCACGCCCTTATTCATGTACCTCCTGACAGCCTCAATGACGAGACACTCGTGTAGCTAAAGATCATGGCATAAAGAACGCAAAAGAGCAGAGCACAATCTCTGGAATGGCTGCTGCAGACACAGCTGCTTCGGATTCGACAAGCAGCATGCAGAACCGGATTCGTCACTTCAGACTGCAAGGGGACTGAGCTGATCAAGCTTTCGGGAAGTCTGGATCTTGCGTGCGGGTGTTTCGCGTACAAGGACTGAGAAGAGAGGAAGGGAAAGAGAAAGGATTTAGAACATCGTGATGGTGGTGAGAGCGGAGAAAATCCAGGATCATGACGCTAATAGATATTGTAAGGCCAGATTTGCATGGGGAACTCTAAGTCACAACATAATGCACGAGCTAGCTTGCTGGATCAGCCTTAATCTCTGTGCGAGTGCTGACAGTCGATCACTTCCTTGTGAGGCTACTTCGAGCGTTGGATTGTGGGGGAGCCAAGGCCAGGACCCATGAGAAGATGAATTGTTATCACGTTGTGGGGACGAGGAACTAGATCACAGTGGCACAGGAAACATAAAGCTAGGTTGCAAAAGCAGAAAGGACTTCAGGACAGCCCAGTTCTTCGAAAGAGGACTTTGCCATCAATTCTGAGTATTTCTAATGCTCGATCGCAGAGCGGAGATGATCTAGATCATTGAGCAAGGAGCGCGGCGCCGGGCTTCTCGTCCGCCAGCAACTTCTTCAGTGCCTCAACAGTGATCTCTAACACCTCTTGACTCCTCGACTTCTTCAGACACTCTTTCAGAGCTTCGACCCCACCCGCCTCCTTCACTTTCTTAATGCCCCATTCCCCAACTTTTCCTGGTGCTGTCATCAAATTTAGGATACAAACGACTCCTCGATGTCTCAACTCCTCCTGGTCTTCTTTGCAGAGTCCTAAAAGCAGTGGTACGCCTCGATCTCGCTCCAGGATAGCATTCACAGCAGTATCCCATTCTGTAAGACTTGCCATGGCACCGCCAGCTGCTCGTCGAGTTTCGAAGTCTTCAGAATCGGTCAGAGCCAGAAGTATGTGCATCCGCTGACTAGCTTGCCTGCCTCCGTCCGCAAACTTGGCGACGCCTTCGGGTGCTTGCATGAGATTGCAAATCAGTTCGACTGTCGCTCGGGTCACCATCTTATTGTTTGATAAGAGCAGTTCTTCTATCTGAGGAAATACGATCCGGATTATAGGGTTTCGAGCTGTGTCGTCTGTCGAAGCGAGGTTGGTAAGAGCTAGAAGGGATTCGAATACTGGAAGGAGGTCGCGATGTTCGACGGTGGGGTCGTCTCCAAGGATGAGAAGAAGTGGTCGGACAGCCGAGGTGACTGAGAGCGGATTGGATCCTCCGAATACATGCTGAGGGTTGGTGGATATAAGGATACGGGCCAGTGCGTGAGCTGTGGTTCGACGTGCTGGAATGTTATCGGTTGGGAAGACAGAGTAGGCGTGGAGAAGAAGCTTTACGGCTCCCTGCTGAGCCATCTGTCCCCGGATTTTTGTAGTTCTCGAAAGCGAGTTGACAATTGAGACGACCAGCATCAATGAAGCGGTTGAGCCGTGTTGGCTGTGGGTGACGAGAATGGGAATTGCACCAGCATCAAACACTGCTTGACACCGTTTCGCGGCATGCTCTTCATCGTTCAAAGGATCTGGCTTGGAGGATTTCGAGGCGTTGGCATAGGCCTTGAGTTGGGTCATGCGTTTTTGCTCCTCTGTGAGAGAAGGTGGATAGGTAGTCAGATTGACTAGGATGGTAAGTGCTCCGTAAGTTGCAGGCGACTTCGCAGGTGATGCTCCCAAAGCTTTGATCAAGTTCTTCAGAAAGCTCTCGTCAGAAGCCAAGCTTTGCTTTACTTTCGGTTGCAAAGAAGCGTAAGCCAAGCCCTCTATTGAGCTATTCTGTGAAGTGCTTGTAGAGATCATGTTCTTGAACATATCCGAAAGTTCCTCGATGCTGGTAGACGCTGGCTGTATCCGCTCCTCTTCTCCAGCACTTGGGACCGAGGTGACAGCCTTCAATCCTGAAGTTAGTTAGAATACTTGCATGGAAGGTCGTTTTTATTCGTGATAGTGCATACGTGAAGAACAGACTACGAAGCAGCACCTACCTGAATCTTAGCCAAGACAACAGCAGCCAAATTTCTGACTGCCTCGGAATGAATGCGTTGCTGAATAGATCCATCTTCTACAACATGATGCCTGTCAGGAGACGAAACATCAACAGCGGCAGAAGGAACATCGGTGACGATTTCGTCCAACCATTCTGTGCAGTACTTTTTGATGGCCTCTCGGCAAGGTGTGTTCATGCAGGCTGCATTCAACATCTCCAAAGCAGCTTGCTCGACTTTTCTGCTTTTCCACTTCCTTCTCATCAAAGGTCCGAGACTGACGACGAAGCCCTCACTCAAGAAGAGGTCAGCAATGACGTCTGGTACGATAGGAAAGAGTGAAGCCGCAACAGAAAATGCAGTAATGAAGTCATCGTAGGTGCCTTTGCCAACGGTTGTGTGGAAGAAGCTTGAAAGTGCCTCAACACCTTTGTCTCCAGCAGCTTTGAGATATGCCGATGTAGTCAAAGTTGCGTGACCTCGTACAGTTGGCGGCTGTCTCATGTCCAGGTAACTCAATAAAGTTTCAACACAATCTGTATCGAGAAGCTCATAGAGAGGCTTGTGGGGTTCCGCAGATCTGGTCTCTCTCGAGGAGTCATCTGTAAGCAGCTTCGTGAGGCTATTCAAGTCTTTGCATGTATCTTCATCTTCCTGACCACCCTGCATAAGCCCAGCGAGAAGCAGCAATGTTTGATCCTCCAGGGAAACATTTGCTTTCTCTACAGCTTCTGAGGTTGCAGGAACGCTGGGATCAGCCTCCGGTACGAGTTGAGAAGACATTTTGGATATTCTCGATTCTTCTGATGAAGAAAGAAGGTTGATAGCCAAGAAGAAGATGGAGAGGGGCGTTTCGAACTTTATAGAATTGTCACGGGACCAGGCGTCACTGATCGACAGGGATTGGGAGGGCAAATTCGCGCTGGAAGGAGGGACGAAACCTGAAGTTCGTCTTAATCACAAAGAAAATATATGCACCCAGCTGGACTGGCTAGAGCTTGCAGGCACTCATTTGAGTTTCTTGTGCGGCCATAACAGTCCCCCAGACTTTAGCCTCGAAAAAGGAGCTCATCTCGAAAGTCTCTGAGCTCTCGAGGGCTGTTATGCCTCACTGCCTCCAATATGAATGCAGTAGATGGCTCAGAGCACTATGAGGCTGGCACTACAGGTCAGTGTATCACTTTGACCATGCTATCTGGTCTGACATCTATACAGGCGCCTCGCCATCCCTCCTAGTCATTGTCCTCGACACGAATCCCCACGCCTGGGCCCTCCTCAAAACCACGCTTCCCCTCTCGAAAGCCATATCGAACCTCCTCGTCTTCATAAACGCCCACATGGCATTCAACAACGCAAATCAAGTCGCCGTAGTAGCATCCCACAGCCACCGTGCAGCATGGCTCTACCCAGCTCCTCCATCCACTTCCGAAGACGTCGAAATGACCGATAGAACGGCCTCGAATCTCGACAACGCAAACAAATACCGCCCCTTCGCCCTCATAGAAGACACTCTCCTCACCTCCCTCCGCGAGCTCATAGCTTCTACAACGGAAAGCGATGTACGTACGACGACCACCACACAGATGGCTGGAGCTCTGACGCTGGCGCTATCATATATCAATAAAGCGTCTACAGCCTACTCCGGAATATCGACGGATGACAAGCCCGTAGCAGTAAATGCAGAGACCGCAGATGCCGTCGGTCTACAGAGCCGTATACTCGTCGTTTCGGTATCTGGAGATCTGGCACACCAGTACATCCCTATAATGAACACGACATTCGCAGCGCAGCGTTTACGGATACCCATTGATATCTTAAAACTGGCGGGCGATACGGTGTTCTTGCAGCAAGCTTCAGATACTACCAAGGGCGTTTATATGATGTTGCGAAACCCAGAGGGGCTGTTACAGTATCTGATGATGGCGTTTCTGCCTGATCAGATGGCGAGGAAGCATCTGGTTGCTCCAACACAGGAGGTAGTGGATTTCAGAGCTGCTTGTTTTTGCCATAGAAGGGTGGTGGATGTAGGTTTTGTGTGTAGTATATGCTTAAGCAGTAAGTATCCCGAGTTATATATCCTTGGACTGCTCTGAATAGGTGGTCTAACCTACGGCAATAGTTTTCTGCTCGCCTCCGGAAGGAGCAATATGCCTGACGTGTTCAACACATCTTACGCAGGGTGACTACGGCGCGAAACCAGCTGTCATACCTCGGAAGAAGAAGAAAAAGAAGAGAATCAATGGAATAGAGACCGGAAGTGCAAGGGGAACACCGGCTCCTGGAGAATAGAAGGATTGACCTGAGGATGATGGTCATACGCGCGGACTGCCTTCGATCATGATACGTGCTAAGGCAAACTTTAATGAAATCACAGATGAACAAGGCGATATAGATACGGATCCCGCGAAAAGTGATCATGTGCCTGCGTGTCTATGAAGTGATATTCTGTAGAATCAGGGAGGACAAGGGAAGTGTTCAGACATTCTGATTTCTGTGTAAGGAAGGATTCGACTGTGTGTAGCAAGCATAGAAGCATGCCTTCCATCAATACAATCTTCACCAGGCTATCTGCGAGACATGTGCCTCAGAAAATGCCACCATATTTTGACGGCTGAGGGTAAGCCATCGATCCTTCCATGTCCACCGCCGGCAATGCAATTTTGCGCCGTGAGGCCGCAGTCATAAGTCATGACTCCATGCACCTGGGGTCTATGCCATCTACAACGCCATGCTAAAACCAGAATAAAAAACTCAACGCAAGATAAGACCACTACAGAGAATAGCTTCGCTCATCTAGTCGACTCGGATTTTCCTTCCTCCTTGTACCACACCACCGTGGTCCCCAATCCTCGACATCACACATTTAGCCTCTCTTTCCCTTGAATGCATGGATGCTAAGGCGAATGAATCGGTATTGTGTGCGAAATGAAGAAAGAACCCGTAAGGTGTCTTTTTGACAGCCATGACACCAATGGCACCTGCTGAGTTACTTCCCACGACTCCTGGGTGACCCATAAAGTCAGCTTGGACAAAGGACACCATGGCCTCTTCCTCGGTGGCATCTATATCTGCACCGCCTTCGGCACGCTGAGTATTGTGATACAGTCTCTCTGCGCACCGATGTGAAGCCATGGTAGTTGCCATGTGCTCGCCGGTGCCACTCGTAACGGCTGCTACAGTAATGCCGTCCTCATCTGCATCGTCGGCTGGAATAACGGCACTTCCAATGCCGACAAGAGCAGCAGGTCCAACACGGCCGCGATGCTTCATACCAATACCTCCAGAAGATGATCCTGCAGCGATATGCCCGTACATATCAATGGCAATCGCACCAACCGTATCTGTGATAGCGTCCTCCTCTCCTCTTCTTGAGGATTTAGGGGATTCTGCAGTACCTTCTTCGAAAAAAGCGCGAGAGGGTCTAATTTCGGATGCTTCAGTTTCGCTGGTTGGAGAATACTGCCCATCGCTGCTACCAGGCCGAGGAGTATCATTTGAGAAGAAGTCGTCTTTGCTCATAGACACATCTGGCGGGCTCTTATGTAAGTTGGCATTGGGACCAAGAAGTGAGTGTGTCCGTCTGTCCTCACTGTGGTAGTTGCCGAAGCGTGGGCGTTTGGGAGGGAGGCCTGTTGGTGACTGGCCGCGAGTACGAGAGGTGGCATTGGTGGGGAATGCTGGAGGGCTGACCGAAAGAAGAGCTGGGCAGGGATCTTGAGTACATAGTTCCCGCCCAGGTGTCACTTGAGGAGATGCACCTGGGGAATCTGGCTGACCCTCATTCCATGTACCATTAATGATGGCAGCTGTGTGATCTCTTCGTTGCTTTGCTCGTACGCGTTCTTCATACTCAGCGTCGATCTCGTCTGCTTGGCTGTTGCTTGCACTTGAGCTAGGTGTCATACGGCCACCACTTTCCACGCGCCTTAGATCTTCCCGCCATCGAATATATCGATCTCTAGCATTTCGAGAAACAAGCATCTCATGGGGAACAACAGGGATTCCATGTTCCCATGCGAAATCGGTAGCACCTTGCCCAACAAGGAGGTTGGGAGGAACTCTTCGGAGGGACAGTGGTTTACTAGAGGCTTCAAGGATCGCTCTAGCCAGATGTATAGGATTCTTTATCTCTAGATAATTTGTTAAATTCGTCCATTCAGTCAATCGAAATTGAAAATGAACTTACGAGCAGTAGCACCACAAGCACCACTCCGACCGAGGTAATCGACGACGGTAGCATCGCATTCTACAACCCCATCGATTGCCAAATTGCTTCCATAGCCAGCATTGGTGATTTCTTTATCTTCGAGGACCTTGATAGCGGCTTCAACTGCATCAACGGCGGTTCCGCCTCCTTGCAGAACACGCATTGCCATTCGAGCAGCACTGCCATGCCGTCAGCATATATAGTCACTCCAAAGTGTCATGGCATTGTCCAATCTTCGGTCCACATACCTATCACATGCTCCAAGATGGATATGCTCATTGGTAGTACTATGGTAACCGGCACCAGCATGGACAAAGATCGCGGCAACATTGCCTTGCTGATTCGATTGGTGGCTCCGTCTGAACAGTCTATCAGTAGCTCCATCCATGGTTGAGCCAAAATCAGGTATGTGTGATTTAGCTTCCAATGGTGTAGACGGAGCTGTTGTCAATGGCTCCCACACCTCTGGATCCCTCGGGAAAGGTGAATGGATAATTTCGATGGGCTGCTGTTGTTGTTTCAGGAACGAAGTCTTCAGGCTCTGGCGTAATTTTCGAAGTCGATTACGAGCGACTCCGAACTTGGCAGAGGTTGAGAGATCTCGAGTCGATTGGTTGGAGGATTGCATGGAAGGAGTTGTCTTTGATGTAATAGGACTGTGACAGAACGGACTAGACCGAGACCGTGCTGTTGTATCTCTATACTGGAGCAATGAGCAGCATCAGATCGGGTTCGAAGAGAATGTTGTTCGGGATTGAAAGTGGTGATCTGGTCCTTTGTCCACTTCTGCTGACCACGAATGGTGAGAGTATTCAGCAAAGGTACAGTGGATCCCGATGAATCAATTTGAAGAAAAGTGCGAAAGTTGTAGGTATGAAAAGAATCGTATTGTTGTGGATTACAATAGGTTTAGGGAGCGGAGGTTTAAGGAGTTGTGATGATGAATCTCAGAAGTGAGTCCGGCGGACCTTCATATGTTAGCACAATGGTGAGCCAGGCTGTATGAAAGCCTCACAAACTGTGCTGCCAAATTGCAGGTGTTGTCGGCCTAGGAAGTATGAAGCTCAATCCAAGGTTTGTCAGAGATGCCTGAAATTGTAGGATGATACCCGAATGGTCGTGCAGATATAGAGATCCAAAGTGAAACGAATGACTTTTGAAGTGAAGCTAGAAACAGCGGAAAGGATATGTGTGTTGACGATGAAAATGGATGGCTGCAGAAGAGGAGGAAAATGATGCCTTTTTTACCTAGATCAATTCTACATCAGGAAGTCGCAGTACATTGCTACACTGGAAGGTTCCTCCTCTCTTTCTCAACCCCAAATCCACATACATGGCTTGAGAGGAAGGACCCCTGGAGCACCAAAACAATCTCGAAGTCGTCCAGCAGCACGTGACCGTTCCCCACCAAGATTGTCGTCGGAGGCGGCGGGGTTGGGCGACTAGTCGATGCCACACCCACTTACTGCTTGGGCTGTCATCGTGAGCCCTTCATTTGGTTAACCCACAGCAACTCGACAATCTCGAATCCTAGAACCAGGTGCTCTTTTTGAAAGCTGTCGCATAACTTCTCCCAAGAGGTGGAAGTGCTCTGCACAGCCTTTACTCCAACATGGCTTCCCACACTCCGGCCGTTGTCATGGACAAGTAGGTGCTCCCAACCCCGAAGGCAGCTCCCTATAGGGCATGGCAATAAGTGGAAGTGCGCATTGAACGAAGCTGACAGTTGGATTATAGCGGTACCGGTTTCTCCAAGCTCGGTGAGTCGTCTGCGAGGGCAAATGATGCTATTCAGAAGCTGACGAATACACAGGCTTCGCAGGCAACGATTCCCCATCCTTCGTCTTCCCAACAGCGATTGCAACAAAAGGCCCAGCTGGCAGTGCGGGAGGAGGTTCTGGATCCGGGCGTCCTGCTGTAGCCAATAAACCATCGTATCTTACAGGAGGAGCTGGACAGGGTGGACATCTCAACATGAAGCGCGGTACTGAGGATTTGGACTTCTTCATCGGCGACGAAGCACTCGCTGCAGCCAATGGACCAGGTATGCATGGGAATGGTTGCATGGCAGGATGGGAAAAGTATATTGACTCTGCTAGGATACAACATCAACTACCCCATCCGCCATGGTCAGATTGAAAACTGGGTAATTACAATACACTGCTGAGGTATATACGTTGGTTAACAGGCGTAGGATTACATGGAGAGATTCTGGTCGAATTCAATCTTCAAGTACCTTCGAGTTGAGCCGGAAGATCATTACTTCCTGTTGACGGAGCCTGTAGGTTGTTCTACTTCCTCCATTCGGAGCATCTGCTGACGGGGCTGATAGCCGCTGAATCCTCCCGAGAATCGCGAGAACACGGCCGAAATTATGTTCGAGTCTTTCAACTGTGCTGGTCTTTATATTGCGGTGCAGGCAGTGTTGGCTCTGGCAGCTTCATGGACCTCGTCTAAGGTGTCTGACCGTTCTTTGACAGGAACGGTCATCGATTCTGGAGATGGTGTTACTCACGTAATTCCAGTTGCTGAAGGTTATGTTATCGGATCCTCGATCAAGTCCATCCCAATCGCTGGCCGAGACATCACCTATTTCGTCCAATCCCTTCTCCGAGACAGGGGCGAGCCCGATTCCTCCTTGAAGACTGCAGGTGAAATCAAAGAGGAATACTGCTACGTTTGCCCAGACATTGTGAAGGAGTTCTCCCGATTCGACCGAGATCCTACACGTTTTGCGAAGCATCAAGTCACACAACCAGGCGGCCGTAAGGTGACTGTTGATGTCGGTTATGAACGATTCCTTGCGCCCGAAATCTTCTTCAATCCCGAGATTTACTCTTCGGATTTCTTGACACCTCTCCCGACGGTTGTTGACGGTGTCATCCAATCCTCACCAATTGATGTGCGCCGAGGGTTATACAAGAACATCGTTCTTTCTGGTGGAAGCACATTATACAAGGACTTCGGCAGGAGGTTACAGCGAGACATCAAGCATCTCGTTGATGACAGAATCAGAGCAAGCGAAGCCCGCAGTGGTGGAGCGCGAAGTGGTGGATTGGAAGTCCAAGTCATTTCACACAAGCGACAACGGCATGGCCCGTGGTTCGGCGGAAGCTTGTTGGGCCAGACCCCTGAATTCAGAAGCTACTGCCACACAAAAGCTGGTAAGTTGGCGTGCTACAGATGATAGTGATCTTTGGCTAATGTTCTATCAGAATACGAAGAGATAGGCCCATCAATTGTCCGCAGATTCGCATTGCTAGGTGGCCCAGGTGGATCATAGGAGACGATATGAAAGAGAGTGAGGTTGAAGTGGTTGATAAAGTTGAGTGGATGGTGAAACGAACCGTGAACGAAAATGATAGATTTGAGAGAGAAAAAGCCGCATGAATATAAGAACATTCAATCAACATAGTCAGGAACCTTCCTTGCCTGGAGCTCGATCAAGCGATTACATTGTGGCGATGAAGACGTGCTTTTTTTATGAAGTATTTTCTACTTCAAAAAGGCAGAAGAACCGGCGCCAGGAATCAGACATCGTAATCAGGCACATTTTCGTGTGCGAAACTGGAAAAACGCCAATGCCAATTTGCTTAAAAGGGTCGACAAAGCTATTCAGGGTGATTACGTTCTTGATCAGTAGATTACGGTCGAATTGAATGCCGCTTCGGCTCGTTCCTCGTGCCGACTTCCTAAGTAAGTACCTATTAACAGCAAGTTGAAGACAACCCAAGAGGAGTTTTTGGACACAATGTTATATCAGAATAATAAGAACTTCAAACAAGAATTGTAACCTGTTACATAGAGATATCTTCAAAACCCCGGCTCTTAGTCAGATCTCAAGCAAACAGGAACCTTGCCGTGGACCTCGGGCCAGGGGCCTTCGGTACGCACGGGACCAGGATTAATGATCGAGTTCCCCGCAAGTGTAACTACAGGAATTGACAACAACATACATCCTCTTCTGTGGGGGTGTAACATACTATCACTACTTCAATCCATTTCGATGACGGGATTCATGTAAATAAACACTGTATATCTTTCGAGCTACCCGTCTAGAACATCTATTATCACCAATAGATTCGGGCATATCCTTCCGTCAGACGAAACGTAAGCAGCAGGTCATCATCCATCATCATGTCGAACAAATATGAGGAAGTTATCGTTGAAATTACAGGCCAAATAGGCATCATCAAAGTACTAAATCTGAACCTCTCCCTAAAGATAAGAAAGAATCCGACTCATTTTGCCACAGTTCAATCGACCCAAGAGCTTGAACTCGTTCACTGGCAAGCTCAGTCAAGAGACCATCTCCGCCATCAGAGAACTCAATGAGCATCCTGACACAGTATTCACGGTCCTCACTGGCGAAGGCAGATTCTTCTCATCAGGAGCAGATGTTAGAGGTACATGGCTACTCGTCCTCTCAGACAGCTTGACCGTGGCTCATCACATATGTATAGGGTCTGGACTTGAATCTAATCAGACTTATGCGAACGATGGAGAGAAGAAGCTCGCATTTATGCAGAGATTTACACCTGGTAACATCCACGCTCCGATAACCACCTATGGTTCTGATCCGGAGTACAGCTCTTGAAATGCTCCGCTCCATTATCGACCACAAGAAAGTCTTCGTTCTGGCGTTGAACGGTCCAGCTGTAGGCGGTGGCGCCGCCTGGTTCACGGGAATTGCAGATATCGTCTTCGCATCTTCTTCATGCTATCTCCAGATCCCATTCAGCGCACTCGGCCTCGTTCCTGAGAACGGCTCAGCCATTAACTTCGCTCAAAGCATGGGCGTGCACCGCACCAACGAATTCTTCATGTTCGGGCGCAAGCTCACTGCTAAAGAGCTTGAAGAGTACGGAATTGTCAATCGTGTATTTGACAACGAAGGGTTCCAGCAAAGTGTCAAGGGGTATTTGGAGGAACAATTGAGACTCAATGATCCGAAGAGTATGATGGAGATGAAGAGGCTGCAGAATGCTCCTCTTAGGGATGGGAGGTTGATCGCGGTTGTGAATTCTATTGATGCGCTTGCTGAGAGGTTTGTTGAGAATGCGCCAATGGAGAGATTTGCGATCAAGAAGAAGGAGATGGAGGGTGAGTGTTCTGAGCGCCTAGTTGTGATGTTTGCTAATAGAATTGTCTACAGCTAAATCTAGGACTCGGACTTCGAAGATTTGAAGTCTCGGTGATAGGCTGAATTTAAGACTATTTTCAACAGATGATTTGCAGGAATCAGAAATGGCCTGATGGAAATGCTCCTACAGCTTCTAGTGAGGCATTGCCACAAGGCCAAAAGGGCTTTGTCAAATGAGTCTCATAAAGAAATCCTGCTCATGGCCAACTCCAACGCAGAGACATTCATCAAATATTACATTACATAACAATACAATTTATGATACTAGGTTTAGACACATCTCTATCTACCAGCAGCCGCTTCCTTGTCAGCAGCCAACATCCTCTGTATGGCAGGCCGAGCCATACAGCGATTCCACCAAGCGCTCACGGCTTTCCGACTGACAACCACATCTCCATACCCACAAGCGAAAAGCCTCTGAATCAATGGAATATAGTAGATATCCATAAGCGAGAACTCCTTTCCCGCCATACATTCCTGCTTACTCAAGATGCCTTCCGCAACATCGAAGAACACCTCCACAGATTTCAGAGCCTCAGATACGACACCATCGTCAGCTGGCAAGCCCATGAACTTCTTTGCAAATTTCTCGAACCCGATCCGTCCTGCTGGTTCGGCGAAGTACAGCGTTTCTACAGACTGTGCTTGGTCGAACAGTGCCGTAGCTTCGATGTCGGAGGCGGGTGGGAGCAGTGGAAAAGAGTACTTGACGGCAAGATATTTGCAAATGGCGCGGCTTTCGTATAGAGTGAAGCCATCGGCGAAAGTCACGGCAGGGATCTTGCCCCAAGGGTGACGAGCCTTGTGTTCTTTAGACTGGTGTGAAGAGTTAGCGAGTTTCTAGACACGAGTCGGAATGTTGGAGGAAATCTCCACCTTTTGCTCTCCCTCTGGAAGGTTGAGAAGCACCAAATCGTAGTCCGTAAAGCCGCCTTCAGCAAGGGTCAGTCGGACACGGTCTGTATTTGACGACCCGCGACCGCCATAAAGAGTAAATGCTGGCATTTTCAAGCTGGATAAGAGGTTCGATGCGAATTGGGGAGTTCTTCTGAACTTTGACATGAGAGTTTGAGGGAGTGGGGATTGGAAGTTCAGCACCTCCTGCTATATATGCCGACATCTCGTCGGAATCAGGACCTAGTGATAACTCCGTCGAACTGACGGATTCTTGCTCTTCAAGACAGTGTAGACTCAGAATCCCTTCGGTTGCTGTTAGACGAGATCGCCCGGCCTGGAAAACAAAGAAGTCCGGGTGGGTCAATACTGCCTGCTCATTGGTCTGTTCGCTCTCACGACCTGATCTAGCTAGGGCTGACCTTCACGCCTCACGGTAATGTCGACCTACGTAAAGTTGAGTCCATTTCGACTTCCTCTTGAAACTTCCACTCGTGAGCTCTTCTGGTTCGTCAGCTCGTATTTCTTCCTTGTTAGCATTTATCCCTTTCGGATAATTCTCCTTTTGTGACAAGTTTGAAGTCTGACTACCGCACCCCGACCGTGACCCCATCTCCGCGCATATTCCAAGGATGGCTGGACATCAAGATGTTGTCACCCGCAGAAGAAATACACAAGGGATGACTAAGGTGAAAACTGGTTGTAAGACTTGCAGGTCAGTCAAAGTGGGCATTTGTCTTTCCCGGCCCCCAGCACAAGAAGCGACCATGCTCACTTCGCAATAGAATCAGAAGGATCAAATGTGATGAGATAAAGCCATTCTGCAACAGATGTAGATCTACTGGACGTAATTGTGACGGCTACGGGTCCTCGTTCAAATCCTGGGAGACGCCATCTATCAGTAGTGTTCGTGCATCATTGAGCGACAAGAAGTCAAATACCAAGTCACGACCCGTGCAGCTGCCAGTCACTGGTGTGACTCCTCAAGATATCGACCTGCTCAATCGGTACTTTTCGACCAAGACCATATTCGATATCAATATGGAATGCCACGAGGAAGCCAGTCAGGTCCTCGAAGCCAGCTTGACGGATCCGTCTATACAGCATGCAGTCTCGTCACTTAAAGCCCTTCGACAAGACCTCGAGATATCTGGTGATGGCCCTGAATCAATCACTCGGCCCAGACCGGCCTTCAGCTACGGTCTCCAGCAATATAACATGGCTCTGGGAGGTTTGGTATTCGACATGTCATCACCGAGCTCTAGCACGCTGAAGTCCGCTATACTTTGCTGCCAGATCTTTATCAGCATCGAGCAAGTACAGAAAAATTACTCTGCTATGGCTCAGCACGTCATCCGAGGTCTCAGGATCATGCACGCTTACGGGGCAAGGCCTTGCCTTGTTAATGGGAAGCATTTGATACCAGCAAATAATGGTCAATTGCCCTTTTTGGATGTCTTCATCATCAAGCTGTTCTCTGCACCGTGTAAATTTGCAGACCCTCCAGCAGAAGACGACGTGGGTGGCAAAACTTCATCTCTGCCTTTGGAAAAATCTCATGAAGAAAGTCTCGAGTCTCGAAGTCTTCGTATAACTTTGCCAGACATGAGGACAAGGCTCACAAGAATTGCTGCGCTGACGCTTGAGTTCCTCGATAAAGTGTCACAAGTCGGATCTGTAGAGGCTGCTCTTAGACTTACAGCCGAGAAATCGGCTTTGCTGGCCTCCTTAGCCTCGTGGCTCAAAGATCTTGAGCTTGTTCAAATGAGACCTGAGCCCATTTCAGTAACTTTCTTGCGCATCTTTCATCTGATATTGAGAATCGTGCTATTGGGAGCTCTTGACCACTTGCCAAATACAGATACTGGGCTACAGACGGAGAATGACCGATTGCAAAGCCTAGCCAACGACGTGGGCGAGAAAGTCAAGACTTATGTAACATGCGAAGGAAAAGGTGGCTGAAGGCAAGGTTCCATACTGTACGACAAATTTGCGGTGATATCGTCTAGCCACGGTCTTTGCTGGCTTTCATACGGTCAGTGGATCGGGCGGACTGCATTTGGAGACCGAAAATCACAGCGTAGTATGATTCTTGGAGGCAATTATGAAGAGGAACCTGTCAGTATAAGATCTGATGCTACTTCCAAATTCGGCATGCAAAACGAGCTGACCAATGACCTGCAGCCTCTAAACTCGCCCCAATTGTGGTGGTCTGCTCCGAGAGACCGCTCAACATTACAAATGGGACACAAGGCGCTGTCTTGCTGGTACAGACCATCCAGGACTTACCCCAAGGTCAAGCAGACGAGTACTCAAACCACATTTATATCATCAGCGATCATGCACTTCCTCCTCCTCGGCGCCACTGGGCGGACGGGCAAGCATGTCGTATCTGAATTGCTCTCCCAGGGTCACACAGCCGTCGCCCTCGTACGCACCTCTGCCAGCATCGACCCTCGTCCTGGACTGACCCTCGTCACCGGCTCGCCACTTTCAAAGACAGACATACGCAGCGCTATCCTCGCAACTCCTTCTCTATCGCTCTCAGCAGCAATCATCACACTGAATACAGTCCGCGAGTCCGACAGTCCTTTCGCAGCTCAACTGTCGCCTCCTCGCTTCTTAGCCGACTCATGCGCCAATGTCTGTGAGATTCTGGAGCAAGTCGCTTGTCATCGCATCGTCATTATGTCAACTGCAGGTGTCGGGGACTCGTGGGGTAAATTGCCTTTGTTGAGCAAAGTTTTCATGAGTTGGACCAACATCAAGTATGCTCTTGACGATCACGAGCTTATTGATAATGAGATCCGGTTGACGGAGATGAAATGGACTCTCGTCAGGGCCGTGAGACTTCAATTCGAGGAGGGGAAGTCGGCGCAGACAAAGTCAGTAAGAACGCTGGGAAGTAGTGGCGATGGAATGAGCATGTCTGATACTGTGAGCACTGCTAGTGTGGCCGGCTTCCTGTTCAAGGTGGCTGTTGAGGGACTCTTCAGTAAGACCGCGGTGGTTGTGGCGAACTGATAGGGCCGTGGCTGTTGGGAACTCCGTTGACGTCGGTTCATCACGTCAGGTAGACCTAGGAGGGTTGAATTGTAAGAATCAGATGAAATCGGGTATGAGATATCAAAGAACAGCAGTCAGAATAAAGTATTTTGAGCCAGTATAGAGAATCATCAACATATTTCAGAGAGCTAAATTCCCCGACCGCGAGAGTAGACAAGCGTGTAACAAGGGAGGAAATTACCAATCTCTTTTAGAGGCCGATCAGACGTGATGTAACAAGTTACCTGCTGTCTGCTCACAACATCCCTTTATGTTTCGCATCCAATCAGGCCCAACTTTGGGCTTGAAATCCTCAGAATGGGAGTTTCTAGCAACGGGACTGATAGCAGAGACCGGAGAGAGGCCCAAGAAAATACCGGATGTGACCTTCTTGTGCTTCTCTCTAAGACCTTACCCTCAAAATTTGGTATTTCTGGGAAGGTAATCTCCCAAAAGTAGTGGCTGCCGCATGGAACGTCCAAACCTGAGCAGCAACTCAAACGAGAATCAACATCGGGCACAGTGCTGGGTGCCATATCTTGGTGGCCCGATAGGGAAGGTATCTTAGAAACCCCAGGCTGATAACGCACGGCATATGCATTCGATGGAATTCACATGCTGCCAGACCGGGTTGCCTTCCTAGATATAGTCACCGCCGACATGAAATGCGCATTGATCACTCCTCGCTGCCATCTGTAAAGGTCCATCTCAAGCAACCTTTTGCAATGTGCTTTGTTGATTCGCAAGAGTCTACATGCCTCGAGGTTCGGGGATTTCGGCCTCACGATAGGTGGAGGCTACCTTATGAAAGATTCTTCGGCCGTCCGATAGCTCTAGTCAGTCTGAAGGTCTATTGAGCTTTGGACCTGGGACTTAGCGAGTGCAGCGCACCTTATTGCTGCAGAGTTGATTCACGTATTGCACCAGACTGCAAAGTCGTTCGTAGGCGAGAAGTGGTTGTTGAATTTCCACCTTCTGCTTCGGATCAAGGTACAGTAGGAATGAGCCGAGGCGAGTGAGTCCTAGCGATACAGCAAAGGCTTGGCATCCCTTATCTCACACATCTCGCTATCTTCCAACGCCCTCCGCCAGACCTCAACAAGACCAATCGTTCTCGATCATTATTTGTTGCAGCGCCAGTCTTCCAAACGCAATGAAGCCTCCGAGATGCTCGCTACCACATATCCTATGGCACTCCAGATCATACCTTACTCAAGGCGATCTGCGCCATGTTCCACGAAGTGCCACCCGAAGGAACATGGCGAGCTGGCGGAATGCCACCCGGGTACCTTGACCTCCTTGCCTCGCGGTGACTTACAGTAGTTCTGTACGGTCTTTCTATAGGTCATTGAAAGTCTCACCCGTCGTGAGGAACATTCTGAGCGGCATGCATACTGCATGTACCTGGCTGGCCTTTCGCGCATTCCAGAGACGGCTGAAGCTCCTGTTTTGTCCAAGGTCCTCCTTGTCGATATGCCATTCTGGATAAGCGGGCGTATGTGACAAGAGATCGACCTCCACTTCTTGTTCTATTCGACGGGCTTCATGAAATGGTGTGAGCCACTATTTGGCCTTAGTTTAGTGCCATCACCAAGCTTTTGGAGATCGGCACTGCCATTCCATCACTTGAGATAGTTGAAAGCTAGATGCTGAATATGGTGTAGGCTCCGGTGCAACCCCGCCGCTGCCCGCGCCAAACATATAGTTCCGGAGGGGATTTATCTGGGGCTTTCCCTCTACTATACATCCCCAGTTTGTATCGATAGACTTCGCTCTTGGAAGTATCCTAGTAATGGACTCGACAGAAAAGTCAATGTATGTCTCAGGAGAGTCGGAAAACGAAGACGTGGGCAAACAGCAAAGGATTCTCTTTTTCACAAGCAGTGAATACGGACAGGCGAACGTTATTCTTGCAGTCTCGTACGAGCTGCTCATACTTCAAAAGTATGAGGTTCACATCGCATCATTTGCACCTCTCCAAAGAGTATGTATTGAGAGATGTCAGACTTGCCATTTCTGAATGTCCAAGGACTTCTGAAGCAATGTCCAATCTCGTCCTCATACCAATAAGTCTTGGTGCAGCAATGACTGACTCCTCTCTTACATAGCGAATACATGAGCTCAATGAGTCCCTGCCAAAGACTGTACCTCCCGCTGCCTTTCACGGCATCGCAGGTCCAGCGGCTCTGGATGCACTCACTGCTAAAGATGAATTTATCGGGCCATTCTCGCCCGGGATCAGAGGTGCTCTAGACACATACAAATTCACGTTGCCTGCAATGGCCGATACATGGTCTGAGTCTGAGTACATGTCGGGCTACCAAAGCTGTTTAGACATTGTTGGTTCGGTTGAGCCTGACATTATCATTGTGGATCCGCTCATGAGCCAAGGTCTGGAAGCATGTAATACACTTTCACGAAAGCATGTCATCTTGAGCCCAAATACATTTCTCGAGCTCTTACGCAAGAAGCAATCGCTCTTCTCACAGCTTTTCACAATGCCTACGTGAGTTTGCCTAGCAGCATCAGGAATAATTGGCTAATCACCTTCTAGAATTGCTTCAGGATTCCGATATCCAGTTCCATGGCACCTAATTCCCGCCAATATTTACCTCAAGCTAGCATTAATTTGGTTACTCGTCACTTCACCGAAAGTCAGAGCACTCATGCGGTACCGCAAATCGAACAAACTGCCCAGTCTACCTCCAGTCTTCAATATCTGGCAAGAGGGCAATCATTACCTGCTGCCATCAGTGCCGGAGACCGACTACCCTTGTCGCATCCCGTCGAATGTGACTTCATGTGGACCAATTCTCCTTCCTGTTACACCAGTATCAAGTCAGGACCCGGAACTTCTCACGTGGCTGCAACATGGTCCAACGGTACTTATAAATCTTGGTAGCCATGTCCGGATGGACGATGCCATGGCGCAAGAGTTCTCATCGGGTCTGAAAATACTACTGAACAAGAAGCCTGGCATCCAGGTTTTATGGAAACTCAAGACATCCGGAGGCTTAGCTGTGTCGTCTGACGCCAAATCGGGCAGTGGCTTTTCAGGAACAGGTCTGAACAAGGGATCTCTGGGCTCCATTTCTGCAGAAATCGTGGATGGCAGGGTTCGAATCGTCGAATGGCTTTCAGTCGATCCTTTGGCAATCCTCCAGACAGGTCTCATCGCATGTTCTGTCCATCACGGTGGCTCAAACTCATTTCACGAGGCTCTTAGTGCTGGGGTTCCGCAGATTGTTCTTCCTTGTTGGCTGGATACACTGGACTTCGCCAACAAAGTGGAATGGCTAGGTATTGGAGTCTACGGCAGTCGAAGGACCGCTCCGAACGTCGAGGCTAGTGAACTCTCGCGGGCATTTTTGAAGGTTCTGGACGACAGTGAAGAAGCTTCACGGATGGTATCAAGAGCTCGAGAACTTGCTGATATCAGTGGCAAGGTAGGAGGACGGAGTAGGGCATGCGATAAAATCGTTGAGCTTCTTAAGACATCTTGGTGAAAGAAGTTAATGGGTGACATTGAGGGTTGCAGGCCCTAGTCTCCGAATTCGTTGTTACATTGCGCATTTCGACTACTCTTGGACACTACACTCGGTCTTGAATAACACCATGCTTTTCAGGCAACTCTTCTGGCGGCGCCAGGGCTCTGCCTATATAAATACAGTGGTAAATGAGGCGTCCTCCATACTGCCTCGGTCTGCCCTCCGATGAAGAAATAGAAACAAGCATTTTTCTGTGCCACAGAACGCAATGAACGAGCGTGTCTCTCATAATAAATATCAGATCGAAATCAAGAGCATGAGCCGGGCCAAGATTCGAGGTCGTTATTTGTCTTGGTGTTTCGTTCTTCCAAGAGGCGCATAGGTTTTCTCCTCATTTGGCTAAATTCGGGGAGGGCCGTTTTTCCTTTGGTGCCGGTTTAGGCAAATTCGATATATATTACGATCAACGTACTTCGATCTTATGTCGAGGTTTCACGATCAGCTGGTCTAATGGTTAAATGTTCATGTGGCATTGCGGGGGCAGCAAGTGCCGCGAGTGCTTCCAGAATCTGGGGTTGGCCACTTCACTGCGGGGCCCCTCCATATCTTCCAAGTTTCCATCGGAGCTACAAATGATCGATAAAGCAGGTCATTGAAGGCTTCAGTATGCAGGAAGTAAATTGGCTGCGAATGGAAGCTTCTGCTGCCGTTGTTCCGAACTTGCTGGCGGGTATATAAGTCGAGCAGTGGTACACCATTTTCATCCTGTCTGGTACGCCCAATTTTGTTTTGTTTCACAATATACAAATTTACTATTCAGCATGAAGGTTTTAACTTCTTTTCTCGCTTTGGCCGCTGTAGCGCAGGCGCACTACGATTTTCCCGCTCTGATCTCTGGTTCAACAAAAACGCCTGCAGTGAGTGACGTTTATGAAACACTTGAAATTGTCTCTAATTCACTCAACATCGCATGCCAAGTGCATACACGCTCACATCTTATAACCTTCGCTGAGTATATGGACTACTAACACTTCGATAATCTAGTGGCAATATGTCCGCCAATGGTCTGGCTCACACACCTACAGCCCAGTGGTAGACGTCACCTCAAAGGATATAAGATGTAACGTCAAGGGCGATTCGATCTTCGCGCCAGGCACTCTCAGTGTCACTGCTGGTTCTACAGTCGGCTTTACATCAGATCCACCTATTTATCATCCTGGCCCACTCCAGGCCTATATGGCGAAGGTTCCAGCAGGATCGACTGCAGCAACGTGGGATGGGTCCGGAAGTGTTTGGTTCAAAATCTTCGCACAAGGACCGAAGCTTGGTGGCCAGGCATTATCATGGCCTTCTGACAGTAGGTTGACCCACTCTCAGCCTAGATCAAATACTGATTGTTTTTGCCGAACAGGTGCTGCGACTGTGACGTGGAAAATACCAGCGTCCACTCCAAGTGGTGAATACCTTCTGCGAGTTGAACACATTGGTCTGCATTCAGCATCAGCAGCTGGCGGTGCCCAATTCTATATTTCGTGTGGACAGATCAATGTCACTGGTGGAGGATCTGGTACCCCTGGACCACTAGTTTCATTTCCAGGTGCCTACAAAGCGACCGATCCGGGGTTGATGCTCAATATTTATTACCCAGTGGTGAGAATTTTCCTGGTGCTTCACCAAGGTCTCGTGCTAATTTTTCTTCAGCCAACATCCTACACTCTACCGGGACCTCCAGTATGGACTGGTTAGGTAACGAGCGGCGACCTTCAAGCCTTCGAGGGGCTGAAGATCTTGAAGTGGGTAGTTGAAGGACAAAACAATGCCTCATCAAGATTGGGATTTTTCTCGTAAGAAAGCCGGCTACGGGCTCAGAATGAGGACATGACTGAAAGTGATGGACGATCATTTGCCAACACTGTACATACTTCCTCATAACATATTTTCATGCATGTGTTCTTTTCTTCAGAAGCTGCACGATGTTACTGCCCTCTCTCGTTCTCTGCTCCGTACTCAACACAGAAAGTAAAGAGAGGATGATTGAGAACATACAAGTTCCTAACCATGGCTCTGCTGGCCACTGTTTCTCTCAAGTCCCAGATTCGAAGTGGAACCTGAGCAATTTTAATGCAATTTTATGCTATTCTGCCTTTCCCAAGGGAGCTGAAGCACGAGCAGAGCATATCCAATGGATGCCAACCACCTCGATGCAGACATTTCTCACATCTATTCATGCTCTGTGAGCTGAAGGTAATGCAATCATCGCAGTCTTCGACATCAAACCCGCCAATGGCCCGATGGTGCCTGCACATAGTGGATTCCTTGCTGCGGTGACCACAGCGGTGGTAGATTATGACCTGTCTGCACATCTGGGCAAAGTGGTGGTTGTAGCTTTGGCTGCTACTTGGTGTGTAAATGTAGTGGTATCAGTGGGGTTATTGCAGGAGTGAATTGCATGGAAGTGGTGAAAGTATGTCAAGGTATTTGTAATAATCATCATGCATGTTGTTTGGAGGACTGTTTGATGGAAGACAGCTGTTGCGGACTGTTCATATTGGAGGAGTAAATCAGAGGTGTACAGAAATTAAGGAGAGCTATGTCTGAGCTGCAAGACAGCAGAACTCTCATTGACCCTGAGTGGGGCAATACTGTATGTCAATCTCTCTAGTGGTGGCTGGTATCACTTTCAAGCCCCTGGCTAACGAAAGGAATTCTGATGTCAATTTTCTTCGCATTGCTTTTATTTCCAGTATGGACAGGAGAGGGGAGAGAACTGAGCGGCCACCACTTTCAGTAGGAATGCATAGCACGAGGAAGTAAAGTAAGCTCAAGTAAGTCAAGAAGAGTACCTTATCGACGTCGGACGCACCATTCGTCGAGAACAGGGAGACTTGGAGGTAGGACCTCATCATCTTCGGGATCTTCGAAGACCCGAAGCTTTTCGAGGATTCATGTTAGATCTCTAGCTCTCTCGCTCATAATGTGCGTCGCCCATGCGTCCTTGATAGCTGATGATCTCGCCCGCTTTAGCTCTGCTTTTGCCTTAGCCTGGTCTCTTACTTTCAAGTAGAAAAATAAGAACCGTTCGCTGTAAATCCCTTTGGAGATTATGGCCACTTTTGGTTCTGAGACGGGTGCCGGCAAAGGCGTTGGTGAAGCAGTTGGAGAGGAAGCAGGACTAGAAGAGAAATCATTCTTGAACCACTTCTTAGTAAGCCTGACAGAGTTTTGTCGCTCCAATTTCAAGTCTGCTTTATGGAATTTTGTTCTATCATGAACAGCAGCGCAATTTGGGCAGAGTCCAGAGGCTGTCGCGTAGACGACAATCGTCTTCAGGCAGTCATTCCTCTCCTGGGCCTCATCACCGGGCGCAACACTGCGGTGGTTGTCTTGCTCGCGCGCACAGCGCTCTGTATGTACTGTCAGATCATCTTCATACCGTCGGATACATCCACATCCACGCATGAGTACTTTGTATGTCCTGCAGGGCAAAGTTGCGCTGCTGGGGCTACGGGGTGGCCACCAAGCAGGTAAAGCTGTAGGCGAGACATCCACGGTGATAGACATGATGATCTGGCGAGATACTGGTTGTGGGCTCATTGGATCTGGTGGCTGGCAAAATGCAAGCAGATGTACAGGCTGGCGCACAACTGCAGTAGAAGCCATTGCCTTGTATGTATAGCTGGCTTTCCTTCCTGTTTCTCTAGAATGTACAGCATTCGCAAGTCTGAGACAGGTACCTTAATGCTTTTATCAATTCTCTACTCAAAGATTATGTGGGCATTCTTTGCTTTGGATTATTGACCATTGTTAGATTCTTTGTTGTCAAATTTGCCTACGGCTAAGCCATTGAGGGCTGGGCAACAGAAAGTAGCATCTGCAAAATGCAGCTCGTAAGCAAAACAATCATTCAATTACACCCTTAACTGAAAGTAGGGGATCCTAAATTCCACTCCTCCGTATGCATTGCTTTTAGATGTCTGTATATCAGTGGAAACAATGAAAGCACATTTAGCTCGCGCTGCGGGAGCGGTCGTCCGTGACTTTGTGGGCGCTGGGAAGATAGTGAACACTTGACACGAACATTACTTTCCTGTAGAATTCCCATTGAACACAAATAGCTTGTCATTGCTTATAACACGGGGATTCAATTTGTGAACAAAAGGGTGTGGTTTATTAATACTGCCTACCACTAAGCGAGCGAAACTCATGGTGGATCATGGAACAACAGCTAGAGTGACTGACACCGCCGTGCAGTAGCTTAGATCGAATGCTAAAGGCGCTGTATGGTCCCGATTTTACCCCTCTGCTCTGGCCTCGTGCGGATTGCTACCCTTCTTGCATCGGCTCCTTGTCTGGTGGTTGACGAGGAAGCGGCAGCGGGCATGTGATGACACCGGAGGAGAGAAGAATCAGTGAACAGCAGAAGAGTCTGCAAAGCAGCTTGCAAGGCATTGTGAGTGATATAAAAATACTTTTTACATGTTTCCACTTGGTCCATGTTACAGTTTTGTGCAGCAGAACTGACTCTAATGACGATGTTGCATAGGGACGAGCCCGATTCTAGTCGCCAGAGGCGAGAAGTAGAGATCGATTGAAAACGAGCAGTTATCATGAATTGATATGAGATCTAAAATGTGCTTCAATTGTCTTTTTTCGCATAGCTAGATTACAATGGATGAGCATTACCTAGCAATTCATTTCATTTGATTTATATTGAGATGAGTATTGCGATTTTATTCTCCTCGTTTCACGAGCGTTGCAAGGTACAACGAAAATTGTCTTCGTAGAAGCTTATGGGAACCAAGACTGTCAGACCAAAAAATGAACAGGTGTAATGGCACGTTGTACTCTGATGTTTCCCTCTTGCTCATTCCTGCTTGCGCACCCACTGGTACAGAATAGCCCAAGATTGTGGTCTAGCCACAGCATCGAAGTGAAAGAGATAATAATTACCATCTTCAACCACCACGAGATTAAAGTCGGGAGGAGACTCACCTAGAGACGCCAGATATGCGTCCCACGCATTTGTGATCTGCGCGCCTCGTTCTCGCTGGGCAGCAGTCTGCTTTGCGATTTAGATCTCCCACCAAATTTTACTTCGTAGCCTCACCTCAGCTTCAGGGATATCAAAATGCTGTATGATACGATTCTCAACTGGAGGTTCTTCACCTGGAAATTCCTCAATATGTTCCTCGCAAACCGGGCACAGGCCTCCATCATCTCGTAGGTGAATTCCAGTTCTTCGCATTCATCTGAACTGCCAGAAGTATTTTCACATTCGGAGCAATGAACTGCTGTACGTCTTTGCCATGGTGATGATGATGTTGTGGAACAACCTCTTAGCAGCGAAGTATACTTTTAACAGGGCTTAAATTGTTTGCTGGAAGTTGCTGTTCAGTCACGCTAGTGGACAAGGTGAACCGGACAATGCCCTTTGTTGTGGTTGTTGTTGACCAACTAGATTTATTGAAAGAGACTTATGCATCTTTTGTTGCTTTGTCCAGGACAATCTCTTTAGGGTATTTCATTTGATTTGATAAGAACTAATCGAGTTCTCTACATTCGATTTCACTCGATATCATTCAGAGGATAGATACTCCGGTAATTCGGGGTTCAGGTCGCGCTCGAGTGAACACTTACCGAGGGAGACCGATAGCTAGATGTCAATCCTCGAGTCACTTGTGCATCTCAATCTAGCTACCGAAACAGTTGTACAATCCACCATGTATGATGGCAAGCAATTCTCCTCATCTTATCAACTGCGTGGGTACACGGAGTGCCCGAAGCAAGTCCCCACGTTAAGCGAGGGTAAACAATTCCCGGGTCAAAACTTGATCATTCCACGATTGTTCCAGTACAATTTAGTTGGAAGTTATTTGTCAAAAGGTGGTTTTTATGGAACTCACATACATCTAGAGATTTTCGAGGTCGGAACATTGAATCAAGAACAGGCTTGTCTTTATCATATTCAAATCTACATCTACTCTCATATTTAGGGGTACGGTGTTTTTGGCACAATGAAACTTCACATCCTGAACACGTAGATATGATTATGAAAACGTAGACTTTTGACTTGATTATCAGGGTGAGTTGAACCACTCTCATCTCGTCTCGTCTGCAGCTAATTTTTCCCTCGCCTACCTCATTCAAGGAGTCAAGGCACTACTGCTGTCTAGTAGATTTCATGGAGCAGGCCCCAATCGCGCGACACTGGCTTACGGACATCGACACTGGCATTTCCCAGCTTTCTCTCGTAGATAGGGCTTGCAGTAACTGGAGGAGGGACTGTCTCAGTCTCAGAGGTAGAGCTGCACCATCCAGGGTGACTGAGGCAAACCATACATTTCGTCTTATCGTGAGTGGCAGGATTCACCATGACAGGCGCGATTTTCTCCGCCTCAGAACGTCCGCCAGGTATAAACTCAACAATCAGCTCCGCGCTGTGACTTATTTTTGCTCTTCCCTTCGAAGTATCCTCGGTCTCGCAGCAAGTCACGATCTTGAGATTCCCATTGGATTTGTGCAAGATCTTGAGATCGTAGACCATTCCATCCTCGGTAGCTCTGACATTAGGCTGCTGGTCTAGTAAGCCCACATCCAGGATTCGTAGAACATGATTCTCCCACGCCGTTTTAATCTCTGAATGACGATGTCTCGCTACCGCTTGGGCCGCCTCCCCGGCCTTGACTCCTTGGAGAGCAATCTCGCGCTCATAGATCATTTGCATCGTCAGCGGTTGAATCATTGGTACGATGTTCTGCCAATTGGGTTGGGGGAGGGGCGCCATGGGGTAGAGCTGTCTGAAAGCTATGCAATTGTTGCATTCGAGTTCCTTAATAGCCCAGATGAGTTCAGTGTTTTCGCAGAGCCGAAAGCTCTCAACTGGGGCGAGATAGTTCGTCGCTGTGCTTTGATGGCGGCCGCAGAGTTCGTTATGAATGTTTGGGCTATGAATACATCCACATGTCAGATACAGGGAAGACACCCTTTGGCAGGCGGCGCGAGTCGGAAGAATCGGTGCCCACCAATTTGGAAATGCCCCTGCGTCCATGACGAACGTATTTGTCGACTTTTCATACTTTCCGGTCGCCATGATATGGGGTTAGGAGATAATATCTCCGTGGTGTCTGTGAGAACAGTATGTAGTGACAGGTAGAAGCACTTCACGTGAATGATGGTGCCTGTCCTGAGGAAGGTCCAGAAAGCGACATGCTGTGCGATATATACATCCTTCATCGACTGCTGTTCCAATATTTCCCGAATCTGTTCGAAAGTTCGATCATGTATGGCATCAGGTCGCGGTAGTTGGACGTCTTTGAAGATTTCAAAAGGCTGATCTGAAAGTTTCTTTGAATGGTCATTCATATCTTGAACAAGTTATGGTAAGTTGCTTGTGCGAATCGTCTCAAACAAAGGCACCGGATCATTCCCGACAATGTGTCCTGTAAACTCTTTATGGTTAAATGTAAAAGTTACGACACTAGTGAATGTAACCAGTGTATTACAATATGTTTCAAGAATCGTGGTCAGGTGAAGGAGCGAAAATTGGTCCGACGCTTCGTCAATGCTGCTTTGCAGGGCAGATCAGAGCCTGAACTCGGTATTAAATGTTTCCGAGACAACATGGCGCAAGTCATATTTAAGGGCTCGATGGACTGGACTGATTGATGGCCACCCTGAGGTACTCCAACTCCGGTGGCATCTGTCCGTTTGAGAGACATTGCGAGGCAAATGTCTGGGTCCGAGCGGAGAGTAGCTTCACCTTCACAGGTGGCATAGAAGAATCTACGGAATCCAACTGAGATATATGTACGTCAATTTCTTCAAATATTTTATTGCTCCACGGCCAGGCAAGCTGCTTCTAATAGGAAGTGCTCAATTTATGCGCGAGCCGAGAACTCAGGGGTACTGCTCATTCAACAACTACAAATTTTCTTCATAGTTCGCGGAGTAAGCATTACTAATTACACGTTTCACAAGGAACTTGGGAGGATATGAAATGTCTCTTGCTCGATATCACAATGGTTATGCAGCTTAGATAAACCAAGGTAAATTGCAGTTTCTTCCCCTCGCTAACCATCAAAACAAACCCCTGTCAGACCTCACTAGGTCAAAACCCCAAGGAGTTTCTAAGTCCAGCCTAGACAAACCCAGAATAATTACTATCATCCCACACCGGCTCCCCATACCCCGCCTCATACGGCGTTCTTTTCTTGACCAGGTTAAACCCCTTCCGACACGGCGGGCAATCCTTGCTTCCTAAACACCATCTCTTCATACACTTGATATCAAGAACACATCCACACGGCAGCCTCCTCGAATGTTGATTACTCGCTTTTCTGGTACATATGACACAGTACTTCTGCTCTCTCTTCAGGAAGCCTACTTCAACAGCAACGAGGAAGGCGTTAGCGCCACAATCCGGATCGTATAAGAATGTGCTGTGTGAAAGGGGTATCCAGCTCAAGTTCTTGCTGCTGGTGTTTGTGAAGCTTGGTGGACCAGCTCAGGAGGCGGGCGGACGCGAAGGCTTCTGTATCGAGGACTTTTGCTGCAGCCAGTAGACACGGCGTCTAAGGATTTCGGACTCATGAAGTGCTGTTCGTTCTGAGCGTTCGGGGAGCAGACTGTCGCAGGGAATGAGGATATATTGCGCAGGATACTGGCAGCCGCACTTACCTGGCACGAACGATATGAATCTGTGCAGGTCTCTACACCTAGGTTGTGGGTATGGGAGCTGCGAGCCAGACTTGGGTGTCATGGGGAGAGGGGGTGGAGCAGGAGGCTGCCCGATAAGTATACTGCTATCATGAGAGTTTGCGTAGTCATACTCTTGTCTGTAATGAGCGCAGGACCTGTGGTGGTTAGCGAATGTCAGTGTATGACTGTAGTCTTTATAGAAGTCGATTTTGATCCCACAACACATAATTTTGTCTAGCTTGTCACCTTGCGAGCATGTTCTGTTCTGCTGAGATTCCTTCATCTCCTCGCAAGTTGGCTTGCGAGAGAAGTTGGGAGCCATTGCCTGTGTAACTTACCGAGTACAGACTTGAAATTTGCAAACTGACAAACTCAGGGTCATACATAGTGCGGAGTATCCTCTTATACGTAACAATGCATTGTGAGGAGTTGCAGGTCCGTGATTGTCCAGGTCTTTGGTGTCTGTTAATGAACAATCTAACTAGCTCAACGCACCTCTCTCTGTAGCAATTCTGCATGTCTGTCCTTGCTGTGAAGGCACAATGGATACCAAGAGACCATAATGAAAAATTGTAATGATATATTAATAACAACAATGACAAGCGATGCTCAATCGGGAATGTTATTGGTTTTGGCTGTATATTCCTATTGGTAGTCCGGGCTTATCTAGTCTCTTTTCTGTTGTCGCTGATGACGGGCATTGAAGGAAACGACAGGATCATTACGATCACCTAGATCCGGATCGATGTTCGCTGATTGATACGGTTTTCAATCCAAGATTTTCGCTTCATTACGTTGGAAGCGACGGACAATCACTTGCGTCCAATGCAAGCGAGAAGAAGCATTAGCATCTTCATGCTCGCGTCTCGGTCGTAACATGTCGAACAGAAAAATCAATACATATGATCCTGACGTGACCGTCATCTCCACAGCAATACGAAGTTCTAGAACCCAACCCTAGCTCATAATATATACGCGTCAGCAGCGCTGAAGTAATCATGCATTACGGGCCAGGCCATCAGATGTTATTGTTGAGAATACGAAGCGAATAGTGTTGAAATCAAGCCTGTCAAGAAGAGCATGCAACGCGGTTGCAATTGTGGTCTGGTGCTTCCTCCATCTCGTCTGGACTCTTTCTCGGAAAGACTTTGCGAGATGGGGAAGGCTAGAAAAGCTGCAAGGCTGCGTGTGAGATGCTGACGGTACATGAATATCTCGCTCTGATATCGGATTACAAAATTTCCGTACCAAAGCAGATTGGCCTAACGGCATGCGAGGAACTTGCATGACCTACTTCAAAGTAAGACCCTAGAAGTATAGAACAGGATTGGTGATAAGGTAGGTGTCTTAGCCTCTTTAAATCCCTGAAGCGACCCAAAAAATTATATTTTAATATCATTTTAATATTTCAAGTACCCATTTCACTTTGACTCGGTTGAGGTTTCGGTCGGATGTTTGCCGAGGGTATCTCCCTCGGGGAGGACATCCAAGACAGTTGGGGAGCTCTTTTGCCGAAAATGGAACCCCGCGAATGCGGGGTAGATCATTACTTACTCAAGGGCTTCCTTCGTCCGATTTTAGTGCTGAGACTGTCATAAAGTTTGACGTCTATGACAGCTATACCGAGTATTTTTCGGGGACGCTCGGAAAGATAGGGTTGCATTCATGACTTGGTTACTTTGAGTTTGTGCCCAAAGAGGGCATGATAGTTTGGGTATAGGGAGGTTGTGGTTGAAGGGAAGACATCGTGTCGAGGCTAGAGATGGCTTGCTTCCAATGACAGGAAAGTTGGAGCAGTTCGCACGGCACAGAAGAATAAGAGTTCGAGTCTAGAGAACAGCTCGCGAAGGGACTCCGAATTGCCGTTGAAGATGAATGCACCCCAGACGGAACCCTGAATCGTGGCTAAGGCTTGGGAGGAGCTGAATCACCGGAATATTCCCTGAGACATCCAGCTAGTAAACAGAACGGAGTGTACTTGGAGATGCCTAGAAGTTACCGACAACAACTCCCGAAGTTCGGAGGTAGGATCTCTTTCTTGAGAGACAACGCCGGCGCCATATCCTAGTGTCCAGCATAGATCTGTAGTTGGGATAGAGTATCTGCTGACAGCCGAGATTTTGATTTCAAGGGCATCGCATGCTCCTGTGCCCAGGATTACCCAGGAAGCTCCAAAAGCAATAATTTCGTAAGGCAATTCATTACCGTGGCAATGGTCACGATGTTGACAGATCCCGCTTGGCAAGATACTGCAAAGGAGGGCTTGACGAAGCCAATGGTGGAAAAACGAACAAGAAGAGATGTGATGTCAGGATATCCCAGGGAAAGTCGGCTATAGATTTATGAACGAGCGGAGATGACTGGGCTTTGATGACAGAAACAAGTCATCATCATCTCAAAGCAAAACAAGAAAATGACCCAAGCCTTTGGTCTGACAACACGGAATCCTTCAGACCGGTACGCTACTCGACTGGCTTGTCGAAAACCTTCACCCCGAGCAAAAACAATCCCCAGCCGACCAAAAGATACCCCGAAGTGACATCCACGTGGGTGACACCCTTTTCCCTTCCCCGCAGTCACTTGGCGATATCTTCCACTGTTTGGACCCGGCGGACAGAATCCCGCCTCGACTGACTCGTACCTGTTGTAGAAACTCAATGACGCTGAAATGCGAGAGGCAACTTCCGGATGGCGAACCGGAAAAGAGTTTTCCAGCTCGAGTTCAGGCAAAGGAATCCAGATTTCAGCACCGAATTGCCTACACGAAGAAAACAACAAGCAAGAAAAACAACACACCACCTTCTTCAAAGCTACACCAGTCAGTCGGTGACGAGCTCAGCGATGGTTCATACAAAGTCTAATCAACATTCCCCAGACTTTATCCAAGAAAAAGTAGTTCCGACAATTAAGCATAATGAACTGGAGCTAGACAAATAGAAAATAAATCAAAAAATTATTAGATATTCAAAATAATGCTCCTTGCAACCTCGAAGCAGAATGGATTTCGGAAATGGTCCTGTCGGGTCATGCACCTCGTCGTCATCATCCACTTCAGTCGCCGACCCCTCCAATTCGGATTACCCCACTTGGAAGGCGCACCCCTCCAACACGCAAAAAGAAGCGCCGCGGTTCTGCCACCGTCAGATACCGTCCTCAAGACAAAGAGAAATGAATTTCAGGCAGCGAGATCTTGTCCCTGACTACCTGTACCCACTTGGATCTATGAATTCATCCCAGACGCAGCACACAAGATCTCCACAATTCACGTCTGTAGAATCTGCAGATCGGAAAGGCTAGAAGCTCATGACATAGTATCTACAGTATGCAAGTCGCGGTACTCGAGACGGTAGCGGTTCTTTGAGACTTAGTTTGAGAGAAGAAGCGGTCTCAATACAAGCTTTGAAGAAGGTGCAGTAGGTAAACAATGCAGTTCATGCGAACGATGCAGTATGCGAGCAAAGTATTCTATGTTTGATACGTGCAGATTCTGCAGTTGAAGATGGAGCGGTCAGTCCCGCAGCCAGCAGGAGGCCTTCTATCACCATCAGCCTTGCGGTGTAGAGGAACAGAGGACCGCGATACCCGAGTTCACCGGAGTACCCCTCCTTTGACCCTCAAAATGTACTCCAGAATATTAATTGCTTTTGCGAAGACGATTTGATGATCTCTTGCCCACGAGACCAACAAGATCCGGAAAGAGCGAATAATCATTATTGAAGCAATTACAAAGTCGGCGACTTCCACCTCATCTCCAAGACACATACCGCTCTTTATGGAAGGTACATACTACCCCTCCCCCACCACTCGTGAACCATACAGCCTTCCTCAACATCTCCAAATCATATCAGGCTAAATAGCTTCAAACCAATCCCTCCAACCGAGTACCAAAAACAACAACAATGGATACCCAATGAACCCTTCTTGCATGTAGCCAAGTCCACATCTTCCCTGCCAGCCTTACCAGAAGATACCCCTGTACATTCAGTCTCTATTTCCCATTTCGAAATCCCTTCCTGTCACATATCCCAACACCGTCTGAGAGTCTCGACCATAACATGAAATGCGCACGTAATATCTGACCGAGTCCATGCCAAAGAATTTTCATGCTGAAACCCAGCAAAGAGAAGACTTTGCACGCTGTTTGCAGATATAATGGGGGACGAGAAGAGGGTGGAGCCAGCACGAAAAAGAGAAGGGCCGTCGAGTTACAGCCTTGTGGATTGCTTTCATGTGATGAGTCTCCACTACATTCTAGATTTCATACCGTAGCCTTGTGGCGACGGGAGAGTCCGAAGATAGTACTGTGAAGGCAAGATAATCCACTGTACTGTGTTCAGAAGATTCGTAACCTCATGATTCAGTTGAGAAAATTTCAGCTGGTAGTGCTGACCCTTACTTCCAGTCGAGTCTTTACGAGATATCCCCGACGAGAGGTCAGCCGAAACAAAACAAACCAAACCACAATCCAAGCGGGAAAAAATGCAGACCAAATATTCCCCCGCCTAGCATTGCGCAATAATGAAGCTTATCCCATTTGCAAATTATGAGACAGTGCTCATTATTGGATGACAGTTTAAGACGCAAAGGGCAACGCAAAACACCAAGTCATCTTCACCTGCAGAGATTTTCTTCCTTTCTCCGTACGCGCTCCACTACCAACCTCCACGCCCACTCTCCCTTCTTCACATGTGCCCCCCAATCCCAACTTCCAAAAATCGCCTCCACGGACCAATCACCGTAACCTCTTCACCGCCGTTATGCAAGCGCTGGCAACAGGCAACCCTCCCAGCGCACAATTTTATGCTAGGTGGTCGCTGGCCTCACTCACTTGCTTCTCCTCTACTAACGCTCCAATAAGAAATATTGTGAAAACGACTATTTATGCAAGTTGACTCAAATCCTAGAGGTAGATTTATGCGCCGTGGAATTATTATTTCTTCATATTTGGGTTGAGGTTGTGGGTTTGTGGGTATGCGCGCGCGCATCGCTCCAAGCGCTGTGGTGATGTTTGTGATGGTGTTCCGACGGTTGAAGCGCTGTATTGAAGCGCTGAACTGGCGAGTCTGGCCCCTGAGTTTTAAGCGAAACCTTCTGTTCGCCCCCAAAACAAAAACATCTACCGAATTACATCGCATGCAGGTTTCTATTTCAGCTGCAGTTGTATTCTATTCTACTCTAAGCAAGGAGAATAATTTTCAGGCTTTTAACAATTAATATAATGAATTAATCCTCAATACTACATGTCTAGGTACTTTGTACAGATGTCCCCATCCCTCAATCTGATCTCAGCCACCATCGCCTCGCCAAAGCATCATTTACGATCTCCAGACTTTCGTGCCTCCCTCGTAGAAGTATCCAATCCTAATTCATACCAGTATATATTCCTTGCTTCTCGTAGTACTCTAACATTTCTCATCCCATACCATTATCTCGTCTCGTCTCGTTTCGCCTTGAAACCCCCTCTGTACATCTGTACACCCCCGGACACTGTCATCCCCATCCCCATCCCCAGTCCAGGCACTTCAACCCCAACTTCCCCGCTCCAAACAAATCCCTTCTATCGTTTAAGAAGACGCCGAATCGTCAAAATCTCACCTCGAAATGTAACATAGACAAGGTAGATGACGATAGGGGAAGGGAGTGGCTGGTCGGTCCGTCGCGCTGCAGTCAGATCAGGGTCTCATCCTACCTGTTCGGGTCAGATCTTTGCATTTTGGACTGAGGCGTAGTTGGGGTCATCTGTCCAAATTGTATTTTTATTTTTGATTCATGTTGTAGAGGGATGATTTGATTTGACCGAATCGGTGACCGAGTGAGTGGTATTGTTACGTTGGGAGGATTTCGATTCAATTCATCCGGTAAGGTCAGCGTCAGCTTTTGCTCAGCTCTCTTCGGCAGTTGGGTTTGACAGCAGATAATGGGAAACTTGGATGAAATGACTGAGTCAAAATTGATTATTAGAGCAAAGAATAGAAAGAAGCTTGTAGTGCAACAAGGCAATCTAAGTGGATGGGTCGTTCATCCGACAAGATCATAAGGAGAGGAAGGGTACGTGAGGCGAGGAAAATACATAGACGAGAAGAGTAGCAAAGTACAACTCAGCACTCAACTTCGTACAACCTCACCCTTAACGACTGACCCTCCTCAACGCCCGGCTTATATCATGTCTTTCTCAGTATCTCTTCGTTTCACATGCAACCCCCACGTCCATCACATGTCTTCTCGCGCCCAAGAAATACGTGCATTCGATTGTTGAACCTCACCACCACCATCACTAAGTCATCGAATAAGTGAACAATCGAATGAGTGGACAGCAAGCAGACCCAGACTTATAGACCTTCACTACGACGCAGAAGAAAGTGTGGTAATACACAATCCCCACAACCAGGGTCTTCTCCTCCTTAGACATGCATCAAAACCTTCTTCAGTGTACAGACAAAAGCCCCAAACCTAAAACCCGTCGTCAACTCGCAAAGTCACGATAATGTACATTACCACAACCGCATCTCCTGTAACCTTAGCTATCAGCCCTCCCCAAACCGGGCACTCGTCCCCATCTCCTAAATAGCCAATAGTAACACCGCATACCTCATCTATCCACACGAAACCGCTTCATCCCGACATCCCGCTGAAGAAACCCTCCACATCACAAGCCATCACAAGGCTATCACAACGCCTTCGCGCCTCAGCTCATCCCAATGGCCGGGGAGTAATACGCAGACATCCAGCTGTAGCACGAATCCAAATCACCACCGTTCGAGTCACTTGCATATAGATAGACATACATACAGACGTGCGCCGGCAGCGTTGTACAATCATCTCATCGTACGTATCCACAAGCCATGTGTCAACACCCACGCCAAGACCTCACACCTGCACCTGCACCTACTTAGCTGTACAACACCATCGTGAACCCACCGAGCTACCCGCTCGCTGCCCGCTGCGATGCAGCACACCGCACCGCACCACTGCATAGCATAGCTGTCGTACATGTGAAGGTAGGTACGTACATAGATACATACATACATCGGAACGACACATCGTCTATCTATGACGGCGGCAGCAGAGCACAGCATGAATGAAAAAATGACCAAGCCACCGGCGACACCAGTGTGACGGGTGTGACTCGGGGTTGTATCGCATCGTACTGCATACAAGACAAGACAAACGTGAGGATAAGTCAAGATAGTTGGATGGGTTTCATTTCCCACAATAGTAATAGAAAGAAAGGGTCGCGAGATGCGGAAGTGGAAGTGGAAGTGGTTTCAGCCCTGTAGTAAAAGGATTAGATAGCTCGGGAGGTTGATGGGATAGATGATCACAGATGTCACGATAATGCGGTGAGAGATGGAATCTTGGTATACATGCACAGGTTTTCGATTGTTTTTGGATCGCAGCTCTGCTAGCAGGGCTGGTCAAACTACTCGCTATTTTTGTGATCCTCCACAAGGTGTCGTTGGTTGATGAGACAGACCCAAACCACCTATTCTCTGCTCGCTCGCTTGCTTGTTCGCTCACTCGCTGGCTCATGTTCTGAACCCAAGTCACAAGCCGACCTCAACTATCGTAGCATACACCATGTACAAAAATAAGGTACCACTGAAACTTCAGTTGGCCCAACAAAGATCATTCCCTGGTATCTTCCGTAAAACGCCGAGAAACCCCTAATGTCAAATGAGTCCGATCAGTTCGAGACTGGAATCGAGAACTCGGTATCAAAAAATCAGACACAGCAAAGCAGCTGAGATAAGTGTGCCGCCAATCTTCTTTTCCCGTACCAGACGCATGCCTTGCAACCAGTGATGGATGAAGATGCATGGTCAAAACGCCACCCATGTATAGGCCCGTTCCGCGCACGCAATGATGTGTAATCAAGAAATCATAACAATAAAAATGTCGCTGATAAGCAAATGCTGTTGCTAAAAGCAAGAGGCATGATCCTATGCCTGATACCGATGCTCCGTGGTAAACCGCACGCCTGATTCTGTGCCAAGAATGCTAGGTCGGTGAATGCTGATGAGGCTGTGGAGCCGATGTAGCTTTAAGTGTACTTCTTCGTATGCTGAAGGTAACTTGATGCCAACGTATATATGTTTGCCGAATGCTCAATGCGCAATCCGTCTCCGTCCAGAATTAAATTATGCGACTGATATGAGTTGTTGTATTTACCATCCTCTAGAGTGGTATTCGCCCAATCCCTGACCATAATAGTCATTCCAGGTTGATTTCTGGGAGTCCTCCTTATCCATGAAGGCCTTCTCGGGGTATTGCTTGAGGTTGGCGACATCATGTGCTGTGTGTCTTCGCTTAAGAACTGCGTTGGCAGTCTGTGACTTCTGCTTTCGCTCCCATAGGAGGTGTTGACGAAGACTGACAGTGAGCTCGGAAGCGAGCATGTTCCGACGAGTTGTTCGTGGGGACAGAGCGAGTTGATGTGGGGTAGTGTTTGTGGTGGTTTGGATGATGGGTTGAGCTGCTGATCGGGGAATCTCGGAGATCGGCTTGAGACCCTTCTTCATCATTAGAGGAGCGGCATCATCAGAGTCTGGCGAGGCTGCGAGGGAAGGTCCGTTGGGAGATGATGTACGCGAACGGTGGAGGGCAGGCGTTGATCTCGAAGCTGCAGCGGCAGAGGCAAGAGCATTGGCTCTGTCATTCTGATGCAGCATGGTGGTGATCAAGGATCGACGCGAGGTCAAGTTCGGTCTCGAGTCGACGCGTTGGAAGAAAGTCTTCTCATCAATGCTGGCATTTCCACTATCCTCTACTGAGTCCTCCCAATCGGAGGAGTCATCATCATCGTCGATGGCACTCTCGTCAATCTCGTCCTCGTCAGACTCGAAAACATCATCGTCGAATACTGGCTCCTCCTTGATCGTCCTAGTGGCAACCTCCTCCTTGAACGAGGTGACCTTCTTGTTGTTAGAAAGCGGTCGGCTTTCGGCCAGCGCACTTTGCAGCTTCATCTTCGGTGGTAATGAGCTCTCGTCCTCGTTAGAAGATCCACCGAAGCTGAAGACGGCCTTCTTCTTCTGTTGAATCGGCTGTAGGTTGCTCTCCATGGAGTTGGTCTGCTCACTCAAAGAATCTTCACCTGAAGATCCACCAAGGGCGAACATGTTGTGCTTCTTCGGTTGTGGCCCTTTGGCAGCTGGAGCGTCGGTGAGGTCGGTTGTTGGGATGGAAGAGGGAGCGGTAAGAAGAGGGATGGACCGGTATGAAGAGCTAACATGTGAAGGCGAAAAGCCTCTGACCACACTGGTAGTGCTTCTTTCGGAGGTGGCGCTGGTCGTAGAAGATGCTTGTGACCCTTGCGTCGACTGTTCGGAGCCAGCATCCGAGGTAAAGGAAGTCTCAACGGGTTCGACGATTTCGGGAGTGGCGGATTGTTCTGGTTCTGGGGACTTCTGAACCAAAGGCGCGAGGTAAGTGTGAGAGCTAGGAGCAAGTGGCTCGAGATCCTTCTTCTCCTTAATTGTGATGACCATCTTCTCGAGGTCGTCAGGTGTGATATGTCGTTCGCGGCCACGACTTCGGCTGTTTACTGAGTCGTGTCTCTGGATCTCTGGGTGGGCGATATCGAGAGGAGCGGACGTCGAAGAAGAGTTGTCGGTATCGAACTCTAGAGCTTCTTCATCTAATGAGTCGAGGCTTCCAGAAAGACTTGGTACTTCCGTGCTGGAGTACCGACCTTCTGAGCTTCTTGATGAGATAGAGATCGCAGGTGTAGTGGCGTTGGCTTCCGATACTGGATCGCAGCAGAAAGTCTCTCTGTTCCATAACCTCCAACTCAAGTTCTCTAATCTTCGTCCCTCCTCTAATGAACCTGCGCATCTGGAGAAAACTATGTCTGAGTTAGTATATACCCTTGGCTCAATGCCATTCTATGCTCACCTGTCCACATGCTGAAGAGATTCTCGACATTTCTGGTATCAACCTTGTGGATGAGACCAGCGTCGACGGTCAAGACCGGTGTATTTAATCGTGAAGGCATGGTATATGATCTGCTCGAGCGCGCGAGCTGTTATAAGAGTGAAGACACGACTGCTGCGAAATGCTCGCGATTGACTCGCTGAGCGACTGGGAAAATGCGGAGTTGAAGTAGGCGACCTGTTTGACGGTCGAATGTAGAAAAGTGCGCGCGGTCGAGGGGTAGAAGTTTGGTGGTTCAGTTCTTTAATCGGTATCGTAATCGATAGCAGCGGCGAGATGCATTAAACGAATGCGGCGGCGATAGTGTCGATGATGATGAATCGATGGGAATGTACTGGACCAGACACGATGAGTCGATGCTGTAGAATAGTTGCACTGCTGGTGGAAGACTAAATATGGAGTCGTACTGCGTTTGTATTGTGTCGGCAGGTGGTGTTGTGGTTGTGTTGTTGGGGAAGAAGTCGAGAAGTGCAGGAAGGGCACATATGATGGATATCGCGTATGGAAGTACTGACTGGCAGGGCAGGGCAGGGCAGGGCAGGTTGGGTAACTGGGCTAGGCCCTTTGCCTTTGGCGCACTATTTGGGGTGGACCCAGGGGGGG